>NW_024121532.1:3737178-3846776 GCF_016745375.1 Pimephales promelas
ACTTTGGGGAATAGATAGCCACATTGCGATCTACTCAACTTTGTTTCATTGCTAGCTATCACTATTCTTATTGCAAGTGGGATTGGCCAAATTCAGTTCTACACCCCATTAAAAATGCAGAACCTGAATTCACTTTGTAAATTTGTTGATGAACAGAATATATCTTGGCATCTGTACAACAGTAAAACTTTAGAAATGTATTAAACAATTAGTTTGTATGATAAGGGTGTCTACTCCTGCTCTTGGAGGGCCACTGTCCTGTTGAGTTTAGCTCCAACCTGCCCCAACACATTCTCCTAAATGTGTCTAGCAACCTTGAACACCTTGATTAACTGGTTTAGATGTGCTTAATAACAACCGGACCTAAACTCTGCAGGATAGTGGCCCTCCAGAAACAGGATTGACCCCTGTTTAAGGGTAAAAGAAAGGGTTTGACGTTGGTAGAACTGGTCATAATGCGAGTCAGACTCTGAGAAGTGAGAGCCTGTGGATGAACATAATTAATTTTACAGCTGAGGGGAAACAGTTCCACAAAAAGCCTTCTAGACGACCCCCTTTCCCTGTGACAGCTGCACTGCATCCCTGCATAAGCCCTTTAGGCTCACTCTAAACCCTATTATATCTCTCTTAACGTCATTCCTCTTTTCACTAAGTTCCACCTTGCACTTTTGCTCTTCAAGTCGCCCTTTTCTCTTAGAGTCTTCATACTACATATCTCTGTTTTCCACATTCTCCCTTCCCCCTGACTCACACCTTTCTCTCTCAGAATCGGAGGTAAATTGCACACACATCCTTATCGTTCGTCATTCTGTAGAACCACTGCTTAATTCCCCCTTTTTTCAATCTAATTTCTTTTATCCCACACATTCTTCTCACCTGCAATTCAGTTTTTCCAGCTCAAAGTGGGGGTTGAAGTTGAGCACGATGCGCTGTGAGGATTCGGGTGCGCTGATCACCCACTGGCAGCTCTGATGGGGCGGGTATTCCAGAGGGTATCCTGGAGAAGTGATGTAACCGGCATCGCTGGCATCCAGGTGGCCTCCACATGTCTCCACTAGGACAAATGGGAAAGAGACAAACAGAAAGAAAGTGAGGTGAGGTAGTGTTTCAGATAAGTTCGTTATTAGCCACATATACTTAACGCTTGTCTGGCCAAGCAAAGTGGCGTGAACGCAAGGCAAATTAAGTACATAAATCACAAGTGCTACCAAATCCCTCAGTGAGAACTGCATGGCTAAGAGGAATACTTAAGTTGTCAAGACAAACACACTGCTATATGACGATATTTCCTAATGCATGTTGGATGATGTCACCAAGGTCATATTATATGTAAAACTGTTCGGGAATGCCGACTTCAAAAGCTAAAATTATATCTCCCAAATGGTATTTCTGTGTGGATACTGTATATCTACAATAAATACATTTTTAATTTGACAATTCGTAACATTTACCTTATATCCTCTGTGGTAACAAATTATAAGACTAACATGACACCTTTATAATCATGACATGACATAAGTTGCCTCATGACAGCCAATGTCAAAGCCAACCACATGACAGTTTAACTTCATTTTGTCAAGTTATCATGACAAAGACATCTTAAACAATGTCATATTTGCATTCAAAATGTCATTATTGAGCAAAAGACACTTAATGACAGTTGTCATAAACATGCATAAACCTTCCATATGTCATGTCATGATTATGAAGGTGTTATGTTAGTCTTATGCACACCCCTTCAAGTAAAGTGTTACCTTTTCGGTCAACCTTTCTCCACAATGCATTCAATACATTTATGATGCTCTCTACAAAATATTATAGTCTACCGCAACTCTAAGACAGGAAGTGACATGCAGGGTTCTTCTCTGGAGGTTCAAGGGTCATCCCCAAAGCTGCAACAGGATCCAGCATAACAAAGCCTTCTTCTATCACCCCACCCAATGTGCTTTCCCTGCTATCTTCACCGAACACTCCTTTCACATGCTAGCGTTCATTCTAACATTTTTTTATGCCGCCCTCACACATAGCGGATATCATTCTGGTCATTATTATTCTAAATGGAGCTAAGATTAGGAGACAGAAATACTTTCTGGTCTTTCACCATGACAACCGTGCGGTGAGGGGTTTTTAAGCACATATCAGCCAAACGACAACCGAGGAATTAGAAGATTCTGAGCAACACATTTTCACGTAACCTTCATATTTGACAATTTGTAAAAATGCAAATCAAATAAATTTGTGTGCTTTTATCAGAACATCCCAATTATATTCATTTTAAATTAGTTCACACTTTGAGATTGACCTGAAGATGCCTTACTTGTCACGTCTCTCAGAATGTGTGACATTATCCTCTAAAATTAAAAACTAGGACCATACTAATTAAACATTGTTAGCATAGCAATCTATTCATTATTTCAGCTATTTGTTAACTAAACTTTTCTTTGAAATGTTGTTTAAAGTTGGTGATCAATTCATAGGTTATTAATGTATGTCCTCATGCACTTCACTTTATATCCTGTTAGTCTTCAGTAAAAACTTCCTGAATGACATCATCCTCCAGGAAGTGACATCATTATTGTCGAGAATACAGCAGCTTAAAAACATGCCTAAATCATTCCAAATTACAGGAATCACTTTGATAAAATCAACATTTCAAAAACAGATGGTACACACACACACACACACATATATATATATATATATATATATATATATATATATATGTGTGTGTACAGTCTAAAAATTGCTGGGTTGTTTTAACCCAACTTTGGGTAAAATATGGACAAACCAAGCCATTTTGGGTTACATTTTTTAATTGCATTTTTAACCCAACGTTTGGGGTTGTCCATATTTGACCCAAAGTTGGGTTAAAACAACCCAGCATTTTAGAGTGTATGCTTGAACTGAGCATATTTAATTTTTCATATAATAGAAGCATATTCATTACAGAGTTAAAAAGGTACTGCATAAAGTGATTGATCTACTCTCTAAAGTGATGGACATTACAACCAACCACATAAGAAGACAAGCCTGAAGATTATATTTTCTGTCTAATAAAAAGCGATATGTACACCTCCACAAAAGGAGAGTGGAACTCACTAACACACTTATGTTTAGAAGGATACATCGCAGCACTCGTCGGAAAGGGAAAGTGGGAATAGTGCAGGTTCAGAGAGGAAGAGGGTGGTTTGATTGACAGTTCTGGGTCTGATGTTGGCTTCTGCAAATACAGAGATAAACACGGCTGTCTAGCAAGCGTTAGGAAAACAACTCCTCCTCTCTGACCGAACAAACTTCACGACTACATCCTTACCCCACAACTGGTAAAAGCTAGCGCATAACAGAATCTATACCGGCGAATCGAATCTAGAATTTCTAACATTGCTCTTGAGTCTCTGATATTAAAGCAACAAAAGGAATAGAGATGAAGCCAGAGAGAATCAAATTTCAAATGAGACTCATAACCCCCAAATGCACAACTCCAGAACACTCAATAACTACGAATTTTCAGAAAACTTGTGAAATTGCTCTTCAAAAGCGAGCTGCAGGGCATCCTAGAACCACGTTACAGATCTCCAGCGCTATGCATTGGTGTGGTGGAAAATCTTGAGACAAGGAGTTGACTATCGCCTGAAGCCAAGACTCCCATACGTGCTGATGTGCCAGTCATAAGAGTCTGAATAAAAGCTGCGGTTGGGGCTTCTTTCAAGTGTTGACATTTCCACTGCTATTATGTCTCTTTAAAAGGTACACTTAAAAATGAGGTGGCATTTAAGGCAACAACCGAATCCTTCTAACCCTTTCAACTATATCATCTGAAGGGGAAAAAGCCCCTTCACACAGAGATACTCATGAAAACAAAATCTATCTATCTATCTATCCATCTATCCATCCATCCATCCATCCATCCATCTATACTCTCAGAAAAAGTTACAAAAAAAGCTGTCACTGGGGTTGTACCTTTTCAAAAGGTAAACTTTTGTCCATTTTAGGTGCTAATATGTAAATGTAGGTGCTATTATGTACACTTTAGGTGCTAATATGTACCATTAAGGTGCCAAAATGCAGCCCTTTAGGTACAAAAGTGTATCTTTTGAAAAAGTACAGCCCCAGTGACAGCTTTTGCACCTTTTTTTTCTGAGAGTGTATCGCATACAAAACATTAAGCTGATTTTGAAAACCATTACAGTGATGGTTGAAATCATTGAAATCAGCAAAGGCAGTTTATTAAAGAAATGTAAAGGAAATGTTAATATGATGATAAATAATTTACCATTTAAATTAAATTTTTATTGTTATTTTTTTTTTTTTTCATTAGATTCATGAGTAATGGGGGTTTGTTTTTATAGTGATCATGAAAATAATGTCACAATGGGAGAAAAATGGTTCTAACAATAGGCTTCCTTTTCTTTTTTTCTTTTTATAAAGATAACTTGACAGTTCCCTTCCAGCCATCAATTCCTCACCTCATCTCAGTATTATTACCCAATATATTACAGGAACACAAAAGGACAGACAGACAGATAGTAATCTTTCTAGCATTTTCATTCAGTCTGAATGTATTCTCTGGCTGTGTCTATCGCTCCATTGTGTGTTTTCAGGGAAGAGGGTCTTGAGGATTAATCCATGAGGGGGGATTTTGCGTGCTCTGCACTTTTTTAGACAGATCTGTCCTTTCATGTAGGGAGACAGAAGGGGAGAGGGGCTACAGACAGCCTCGAGAAGAGATTTCAGACCTGTTTTTTTGGAATGAACAAAGAATAAAAAATGTGTTTTTTGTGTCATTTTAAATGGTTTGTTCATCCCAACATAAAATCCATATGACTTGTACACCATCTTTTTTTGTGAGGAACACACTGAAAAAAGTCATTAGCTGTGACAGGATCCCTGGCTTAGTGAGTCTTTGTAAACATTTCAGACCTGAAATAACCGATTCATTCAGAAGATCTGACATCTGACTGAATGATTTGTTCATAATGCACATCGCCACTTCTCTCACAAAGTTCAAACTTAATCAATCCGAGAGAGGCGTAGCCATGTCCGACTTGTGAACAAATCCTTCTTTTGAGTCATATCTTTCCAATTAATCCAGTTTACAACACCAGTCTGAATATTTTTCTCACAGATCGGACTGAGTCAGTTCTCAGGTTCGGTGATCCAGTGGCAGTAGTTATGGATCACTAGAGGGAAGGGTTAACTTTAAAAAAAACAACTTTTGCTGATAATTTACTCACCCCCATATCATCAAAGATGTCCATGTCTTTCTTTCTTCAGTCGAATAGAAATTAAGGTTTTTGATGAAAACATTCCAGGATTTTTCTCCATATAATGGACTTCAATGGGAACCAAACGGTTCAAGGTCCAAAAGACAGTTTCAGTGCAAACTGCAAACTGTTCAAAGGGCTTTAAAGGGATTCCAGAAGATGAATAAGGGTCTTATCAAGCGAAACGAAAACGAAAAAATAACAAAGTTTAAGTTTTATAAGCTCAAATGCTCGCAAATGCGCGTTCGTGACTCTCCTGTTCGAATGAAAGAATCCTTTTCCAAGTCAATTCGTTCATATTGTTCGTTGAATCAACCAAATGACACGAAAAAAAAGATTTGTTCATTTTGATGAATAAGTTTGAACAGGAGAGTCACAAATGTGCATCAAAGAACAGAGCAAGGCGACTATTTGAGCTTATAACTTAAACTTTGTTATTTTTTTGTTTAAATGAGCGATTGTTTCGCTTGACAAGACCCTTATTCATCGTCTCGAATCATTTAAAGGCCTTTCAACAGTTTGCAGTTTGCACTGAAACGGTCATTTGGACCTTGAACTGTTTGGTTCCCATTGAAGTCCATTATATGGAGAAAATCCTGGAATGTTTTCATCAAAAACCTTAATTTCTTTTCGACTGAAGAAAGAAAGACATGGATATCTTGGATGACGTGGGGGTGAGTAAATTATCAGCAAAAGTTTTGTTTAAATTTTTCATTTTCAGTCTGAAAGACCAACATGTTTTGAACAACAAAGATAATAAAAATGGATAAATCTTTCATTTTTTTAGTCTAACACTTTAATAAAACGAGGAGGCGTTTAAAAGACTAAAAAAGTCACACTGCAGAAAAAAACTAAAAAGGGCCTAAATGAACAACTCCCTAAATGCAAATCGCTAGGCTATGTGTTTGTGCCCAGATGTTTTTTTTTTTTTTGTTCATCTCTGCTGGTATTAATTTCTATTAATGGAATCATCGCTGTGCCGAGCTGTCACCGCTGCGATAAGTTGCATCCATGTAGAGAGGCCATGATATATCTCCATCTTTCTCTCCCACTCTTTTTCTCTCCATCCTTCCATTCGCACCTTAATTAAAAAGTGCTGTCACCCGCGGTGAGGAAATCAGCACCGATCCATTCATCCTTACCAAAGCTCTCTCTTGCTCACTCGCACTCTCTCGTTCTCTTTCTCACAAGTTTCATTGCTACCAAAAGAATCCATGCGAATGAAATTTCATTCTATTCTTCACACACAGCTTTCATATGGCTTCAAATGACAGACTAAAGTCTTTTTGGCCTCTTTCGTTGTACTTTTATGGTCTACTTTTTTTTCATATAGGCTTGTAAAAACATGAGGGTGAGTAAATGATCACAGAATTGTCATTTTTGAGAGAATTCCCTTTTTCATTTTCATTGCTGAAACTTCCTGACTTCTCTTTTTCACATTACATATTACACATCACTTTAAACCTCCTATATTCTTTAAAAAAGAGCTACAGAACTTTATAAACAGCACTATAAACCAGAAATAAATAGGCCAAACATGTAGGCATAACAAAAGTAATCATAATGCAGTTTTTGACTAACTTTAGGCTGTTTCTAAGAAACAAAGAATGCTAAATTATCATGGAATTCCAATGATGTGCGGTCACATGTGTACATGCATCAGCTATTTTGACTCTGAAGGCAGTGCATCCAATCAGATTGTACAGATTTTATAATACACCCCAGTCACTAATTCCCAGAGCACATCTGATCATGCATCGTGAATTTTACAGTGTTCACCAGAACTTCTGCGGTGTCCTAATTTACAAACATCAATGTGTCACGTTATCCGTCTTCCCTCTTACACCCACAAGCATGCTCCACTAAAAGCTCAAGATGACACTAACTAGGAGGAGCCATTTCAATTATTTATGCTATATTTTTAATTCTTCCTCAATTCGAGCAATCCAGGGAATACTCAGCACCCACTGCCTCTGCAGGGATTGATCCGGTCGTGGTTTCCTGGCCTCAAATGCAAATTTTTGACCTTCTTTTCTGAGCTGAGACTGCTAGCTTCTGCATAGATTTGTACCTCTTCTATTCATGAACACCAGAAAAATAGGATGAAACAGCATACACAACCACTTTGGGTGTCGCAGATGAAAAGACGATGTGTGTACGTTTCAGTCTTTGCAGGAACGCTGGGGAGAACTAAGTGCTTTGTTTGTTTACGTGAAGTATTTATATGTGTCTTTTCATCCTTTAATCAGGTATGTCAAGCTAAAAACCTGTCCTAGAGGTAAAGGAAGGCTGCTAACATACAGTAGGCTGAATATCACTATCACTAATGCTAAGAATTGATTTAAATAAACCCTTAATCCTAAACATTTCACTGTTTGCGCTACATACACAGGCGATACCTCAAACTGTGCAACTTGGAGAAGCATGCCATTACTTTTCGAAGACATAAGACTTAGGATCTTTGCCTGGAGTGTGCTCAAATTGGGAAAATCATCCCATAGAAGTACCAGAATATCATAGAGACTTGGAGGTTGGCTATTTTCTTAAGCAACCACCAAAAATACCCATCCAAAAACATATAGCAATTACCCATTACACCCTAACACCATGGCAGCAAGCAAAAATGCAGTTTAATTTGCTTTCCTCCCTCTAAAAACATCATCTAAACCCCTAAAACTTAAAATACACAGCAAAATGCATCAATGTGATCCTTTTTCCTTTTAAACAGGAAAACTACATGGAACGACTCCTATAAAGGTTCCAGATTTGAGGGCAGCGTTTGACAAGATGTAAATATGAGGTGTGATTGGGAGGTACAATATTTGAACATAAAAGAAAACGAGCCATTGCTAAGGCACTGTTAACATATGGACTGTCTGATATCATTCTATGTGGGTCAACGTGTCATTTTTGTGGCCAGGACAGAAACTGAGAAGGGCCCCTAAAGGCATGGACCTCAAACAAGAGATGTGGTGTCTTTGTTGTCCATAATTCAGCGTATAGTGTTGTGCTTGTTGCAGTCGGTGCTGCTCTGGGAGGGGGCGTTTCAGATAGGCTACCTGCGAGACATTTCAGGCATTAGTCCAAATGGGTTTTTTTAACCCATGACCTTGAAATTTTGCCATTGTCTTCACAAGATAAGCTCACAAATCAAAACTGTTTACATGAATTACCCCCCAAATAAATGTGAACATATCAAATTGTAATTACAGATGTTTTAAGTGATTGCAGAAAATAAACAATAGTGTAAAACGCCTATTCATTTGCTCTTCACACTAGTGCAAATTATGAGCTCCTTTTCTAAAGCGTCAGCCACTTTAAAGTGGTTATTCCTTCGTAGAAATAGCATTTGTAAAGTTTGTATAGCTATTAAGAGCAATTGCAACATTGGTGGAGAGTCCAAGTCAAGCCACAAATCCATAATGTCATCAATATTCAAAGTAAGACTATAGGGTTCATTCATCTGCAGCTGCAAATTTCCTTCTCTCACTTATTAAGCTGCTTCATCATTTATTTAACCTGTTGGCCTAAAACTGCAGGTGCTGCACTGTAAATACAGCGTAGGCTATTGATGACTAGGACGGATGACAGTTTAATGGGTCGTTGTACATGGTAGTGCCCACTTAGCCTACACAAAAAATCATTAAGATGTATACTGTCACAGTAATACGCTTTTGAGTCAAAAGACCAATTAGCCAAATCAAATGCTTAGGCTAATTTCCCTTTTAGTAGCAGTTGACGTTAAAATTAACGATGAATTGTTGACATCTCCCGAGAAAACTTGGACGGCATGTTTATACACTTCTGCTTATTTAACAGCTTCTAATGAACCACTGTTTTGCTATTCCGGGATAAATGGGCGAAACACGTCGTAATGAACAAATGCGCGATAGGCTACGTGTTTTGTACGTGCGCGTTGCCGTCCGCTCGCGCCTTGACACTGTTTTCCAGTGAAAGTCCTTTATGAAGACCAACAATGACCATTTCTAAACGTCCTCAACAACTGTTCACTATTCAACGGTGAGGAACCATATATACAAAGACCTTTTTAATTCAAGTAAATTTCATCTGCTAATGTTTTCGCGCAAACCGAATAATCATTTTTAGCACGGATCAACAAGACACATTAGCTAACAAAACTGTATGGCACTATCTTATGAAAATCGTAATGAACTTATTCAGTTTCATAGGCCTAGCTACCGTATAAATAGGTAAGCGCAAAAACTTACACATAACAGTTGAATAGCCTATATCCAAAATCACTTATACTAAACTCGTAACGCGACGTAGCAATATTTTCTCCCAAGGTTGCAGTGAACATGGCTAGATCACTTTGTGATTTCTGATTTTTCCAGTTAAAAATGTATTTCAATTGATCTTTATTGAGCCCATTTGCTATGGTTCTTGAATAAACTACATTACGGGTAGGCTATGGCTGCATTATGATTTATTTGAGAAACTTTAAAGAAGTTATTATGTGATATCCGGCTCTAAAAGCCTATGTTTTACGGTTTTTACTCAAACTTACTTTTTATAATTATAAATTAACTACCGGCCGCCCAGTTTGGTCTGGAAGTCTAAGTTGTCCAGCTTCCTAAGTCCGTAGGTTTCATCTTTAGACATGACTATTGTGGACAAATAGGTAGGCTAATGTCTCAAAACGTTTATTTTAAGGATATCAATAACTCAGGTCATGGCTCAAATAATCTGTTCCATTCATTTGCCCTTTGTTAGATATAAAGCTGTTCTTTTTCCTTCACTAAATAAAACCAGAAGCTCTCCTTTTCTCGGCATGGTTTGCCCGGACAGCAGAAACACACGTTCGCTTCGCCAGGAGAGAAATCTGTTTGCCATTTGCGGATAGCCTCACTGGATGGGAATTTAGACACACTGATACCGTTACGAAAGTTCAAGAAAAAAAAGAAAAAGACAAACTTACTTTCTTTTGCGCTGACTTTCAAAACGAAGCAAAAGATAAATGCAATTCCTTGGTAAGATATCCAGAAATCCATCTTTCCAAAAATGTGCTGCCTTGAAGAAGTGACCTGTGTTCAACTAGTGATCTTCTTCAAGGAACAAATGTCGATAATTCAGACTAAGAAAAGAAAACAAAATAGCCGGTTTGCCTTTATAATGCTCAGAATGTCCTATTCAAATGCAGTTCTGTTGAGCCCATTGCGCACAGCAAATGCAAACTGTGCATGACATGATCTATGTCATGTGTTGATAAAAAGTCATGCCTTGTCATAAAACAGCCTGTTTTCAAATAAATCAGAGGTCTTCAGCTGTATTCCGTTATAAAGCAGTCGCGGATTTGCGTGCGTTATTGCGCTCCATTGCCTTATTGGTCTCCGATGGGTTGATAGAGGTTTCCGCAGGGATTTGTCCCCTTAATCGTCTGCTTAAAACACGCTGCCCTCCGGACACAGCTTGAGTGTTCTGATATCTTCTTGCTCTCGTAAGTCACTCGATCACACCCAGGAGGCACCAAGTTTTGTCCAAACGGGCAGACAGGAGAGGGATTGGTGTTGCGCACAGAAGCGTGTTGAAGCGCACTGGTGTGCTCGCGCAGAGCTGTGGCAGCAGCGCGTGTGGATGTGTGTGCTCGAGAGCGCGAGTGAGTGAGTGAGTCAGTATGTGTGTAATAGCATTTCTGAGCGGCGCAGCTATCGCATTACACTGAGCTTTCTTGGCCCGCCTCCCCTCTGTCACTGATTAGAGAACATCTCTCTCTCTCTCTCTCTCTCTCTCTCTCTCTCTCATTATTATTAGCATAATAGTGGCTAAATAAATGCAGAAGTTTTATGTGACTAAAATTATTATTTTTTTCAATGAACGGATGCATAGAATTGGTTGCCGTACAAGTAGTTACCACAGAGGTCCCGCGCGGTATTTTACCCATAGCTTGTTGTTATTATTAGCTATTATTAGCTATTATTAGCATAATAGTAGCCTAGCTAAATAAATACAGAAGGATCAAGTGACTCAAATTATTATTATTATTATTATTTTCAATGAACGGATCCATAGAATTGGTCGTCGTACAAGTAGTTACCACAGAGGTCCCGCGCAGTATTTTACGCATATCCTAAGGGCCCGAGCACTTAAGGCCGATTTATACTTCTGCGTAGGGTGCGCGCAGTAGGTACGGCGTAGCATACGCACAGACGCGTCCCATTGCGCGTACCCTTCGCCGTCGCCTGACGCGCACCTCCTCAAAAATGTAACTACACGTCGCGACGACGCGGACCGCAAGATCGCTGATTGGTCGGCTTGGTAGCATCGTATTTCCTCCTACGCATTTCCGCACGTACCTTCTCACGCATTTCCATCACTGTCTATGATTTCCACACGTACCATCTCCTCCGACGTCTTCTCTCATTTCTGCCTTTCAGTTTTAGTAATTTCACTAAAGTGAACTGTTTTTCCACCTCAATAAGCTCCAACTCCAACATGATCCACTCTCTTTCAATCGCTATTGCTTGTAGTAACCTAGCCGTGAGGAATCTAAACACACTGGAACATTAAAACTCTCCGCCGCCAACTAGCGTTTCGGAGCAGTACTGCAGAGCAACAAGACCTGAACGCAGAAGTATAAATGCTCACAACGGCGTCGCCTACGTGCGTAGCCAACGCCGCACATTACGGCGTACCCTCGACGCAGAAGTATAAATTGGCCTTAACGGAGCAAGGCCCCGATTGAAACTGTTAGGATTATTTTTTTTTTCTTTTCTTTTTTTTTTCTGCAAAGCGCCATTTTCACGTGAAAGCGCGATTTTCACGGCCGCAACATGCTCAAAAACTCACCAAATTTGGCACGCATGTCAGGACTGGTGAAAAATTTCATATTTTGTGGGTTTCGCGGATGGGCGTGGCAAAATGAAAAAAATAATTTTTTTAAAAAAAATTAGCCCCTCGTCCACGTTCAACCTACATGCACGAAATTTGTTGGGGACGTGTATCATATCAAGACGCACAAAAAAGCCTCAAGAAAACCCATACCCTAAACTAAACCTAATACCACACTTTCTCCAGAGCTCTGATAAGCTGTTCACTGAATCGCGATTAATCGTTTCACGCCCTCATATACTCGGATTCATTTGAGCGAACCGCTTAATTTCAATGAATTCTTTAAAAAATTAATTTGTAGATTTTTTATTATCTGTTTTATTTATTGTATTTTTTTGGGGGGGGGAGGGGGGGGGGGGCACAGAACTGGTGAATTGTTGCCTATTTGTTTTTATTACTGTATTGTTGCCTATTTGTTTTTATTAGGCTACTGTAAAGTATAAAGCACAATAGTACATTTTTCAGTTTATTGTCTTTTCAAACATTTGCTGAATGCAGCAATAGAACAATGAAAAGCATTAGACTTGTGATAACTTCAGTTTTTGAACACAATTTGAAGACAAATTGTTAATGTTCTCTCTAAGAGTCATGTGACGTACAGATGTTTCAAAAACAATGATTCATTTGTGAATCCGACATCAGCACTCTCTCTGTACACACACTTGTGTACCTCATCAGTTTCCAGTAACTCAGACGCACACTCATACAAAGCTACAGTGCATGTTTATTTTTGGATTTTGACTGGCCTTCCTCTCTAGCAATACACAGCCTGAAATGCAATTAACTTTCGAGATATCATATGACATGATGAAACTATGATAAATGGTACAAATGCAAGTTCACCTTTCTAGGAAGGTGACATGCATGCGATACAAATGCAAAGTTCACAATCCTGCCCATGCACGTCCATAGTAATGGTCATGGTGATATGAGACAACGTGGGCAATGGACAATTAGGCTACATGAGGCAATGTGTGGCAATGTTTATTTCATGTTCTGCCATAGCCCAGAAGTCATTGCCTGATTTGACCTGCAGGGGGACAGACCTGACCACACACGGGTCGTCAAGGGCAGAGCAGGAGCAAAGCCAGAGCTGTCGACCTTCACAGCAGTTGGACTAGATTAATGTCTAGTGCATAGCCATTCCTTCCTGATGAAATAACATTTCACGGTTTCTTATTTCAAAAAATCTCATCCTTTTAGACTGTTAAAGGATACATTGAGGATTTCATTTTTCTTCCACCGCACTCATGCACAATGTTCAGAAGAGAATAGTACTCTTATTATGTGTGCAGTTGCAGTCCAACCAAAAAATAGCCAGACAACCAGATATCATTTCTGATATTTCTTTACTAGTGGGTGCAGGGCTGTTATAGTTTAGTTATGCAAAATAAACTGTGACATATTACACCCAAGCATTCTTCATACAGAGGACTACCAGTAAAAGGTATACAAATGTGGAAACAAAAATTATTTAGACACTTGTGTTGACCATGTGTTTTTCCTTTAATTGCTACTGCGACCTTTTTACACCACAGACTGTACAAAATTAAGCATTGCTTGGTAATTGGTTGACCGTTCTGTCTAATTGAGTACTTAAATTCAACCGATTCATTTGTGAGACAGTCTGAGACGGATGGACAAAACCAGTGAAATATCAACTGAGTGATTTGATTGTCATATTACCATTTTCTAAACTATAGCGAATATACTGTGATAATGTGAGAAATGTTGATGGTGTCTGAATAAATTTTGGTTTGACTGTATACACAGCATGCAAATTTCGTGTTGCATAAATTAATGAAATCCACTTTGGGCCAAAACACATCAGAACACACTTCCTAGGATGCAATGTGCTCAACAATCCCTTTTCGAGCTCCACAATATCTTTTTTTTCACTCATGCAAGACTATTTAATTTCCAAAATGATAACTAAATGCCACTCACATTAAATCTTAGCATAAAATCTTAAACTTGCTGTAAATCATAGAATAATGCTTACTATTTAACTTAAAATGTATACAGTGAAGTATAATGTTCCATACTTTAAAGCGTCAACATGAATGGTTTTTTGTGTGTGTGTGTGTGTGCCAAACACACAATTTAAGGATTAAAGGTATGTTTCTCAGTCCGTTGGCACAGACTAAATGACAAACGTCAGCTAAGTCCGAAATGTCATATGTTTCTGGACCAGCGGCCACAGAACACAACCCACCCCACCCAAACCAAGCTCTACAATCAAAAGCTCTAACTACAGACAGAGGTTTTATAATGACACAGCAGAGCTATGCCATGCCGAAAATACTTCACTGAGAACTGCTTTTGGGGAGGCATTCACACCAGGAATTTACAGTAGTCAAGTGGAAGGACAGATTTTCATGATTGTTTAACATTCAGCTTTACTTACTACTCAAACGCGCCAATTTATTTGACTTGTGCTAATTTTATATATTTTTATGCATGTATGCAACTTCAAGTTAACTGTAAGCAGACACGGTTACAGTGCTTTTCATGCCACAATCTAAAAGAGCCAATCACAACAGATACCATTTATATGCAAATCCTAAAGATATATTATCATCAACAACAACCACTAACTTTTAGAAGGTCGAAATAGTCATTATAAACTAAATTATGGTTGTTTAGAAACTTTTTCGATTATAATGCATGGGTGTTTTATAATGTTTTGTGACCTGAGCTGAGCTTTAATGTGTGCACAGCTTTGCCTTACAATAATTTCACCTCCGAAAATCAACATATCTCGAAAAGGTTCCTGGTGAGGCTGACTGACTTTGTGCATTTTGAACATATCCGTGTATGAATAAATTAAACAAAAAAAAAAAAGGTGAGAGATATCATTAAAAAAAGTTGCACATGTTTTGCCTTTTTTGGGGGGAAATGTCAATAATGTCAATGATACAACAACACATAAACTCGAGTTTAAATAAAGTAAATATCTTACAGCATTTCAGTTGACAGAATAACACATATCTGATGTGATAGCACATAAAATAACTTCAAAGTAACACAAATATATACTATGTTTAAGGAACATTATAAATCTGCGCAATAATGTGGTGGACTGAATGCATGTTGTCTAATCTGTATGATAAACATGACTTTGTAACACCATCACATTGACTAGATTTTATTGAATTGCATTACTCTGTAAACATATTTGTGTTAAAAGTTACAGTATGTTATTTTTGGATTGTTATTTTGGAAGTTGAGGACACAACAACCAAGAGCATTTTTTCACGCTTGAACGGAGTACAAATATAGGATTTACTTAATATTTTCAAACATTATAATATATAGTTACCCAATAAGGTACTGGTAATATAAGGTACATGCAGGACTGTAAAATAAAATGCTACCATATATTAAGAATAGAAAGTACTGAATCCTTTCTAAATCATTTTTCCAGTGTGTGAGGAACAGAGAACCATGTGTACAATTGGTCATCAGGTCTTTCTCACTCAACACCCGTCTCTACACAGGAGCTATGGCAGGGCTTCAAAGACTATGAGGTCATATCCTGCTTCACTCCATATGCCTGCTGTCATTCTCCTCTGTTTGTTTTATCCTCTTAAATACATCTTTGTTTTAAATGAGGTTCAGAGACTTTATTTTTTCTTACTATATAAGGGGCCGCTCACGAAGGACGATTTTCTAACTTCATAATGTTTTTTTTTTTAATAAAAACTAAAAATTTTGACAACAGTGTTCTGACGCATGTGGACACAGAAAACCTGCTAGAAAACAGCGAAGATAGATTGAAAGAATGCATCCTGTGAGTAATTAGTTTAGATGAAGTTACGTATGATTCAATGAATACGTATCAGATTTTTTTAGTGCACTTCCTGTCCTTGTGTTGCATGAATGCATAAACACTTATGAACATGTATTGCTTGTGGCATTGCCAAGCACTCAGGGGAACTTCGGTATTTACACAAGGGCGTGAGTCATAGCCTCTCCGTAACACGTCAACATTAAATATCCCATTCGTGCAGCCCTCTTCTTCCAAAAGCACTGCTGCAATATTATACCCATCCACACGTCCCATTTCTTTATCCATGCATGGAAGAATCTGGGAAACATGAGTCAAACGTACCCCCATACAAGTACATTTAAAGCTCTGAGGTTTATCGTTCCTATTTCGAGACATAATGGAGCATTAACTTCTAAAATGTCATTTTGAATCACTATTTTTTTATTGAGAGGAGTACCTAACTTAACTTAAACTGATTGAGCCATCTCTATCATCTGGTTGAGGTATATTATGCCAAAAAAAAAATCCAATAGATTTCACAGTGTCAACCAACAGCACTTGTCACAACACTTCTTCTAACATGGATGTCAGAAACAAATAAATCACCCCAGCCATGTGAACTGTTTTTGGTGAAATTTTGCAAGCTAAGCATATTTTTTTTTTTTTACATATATTACACTGTCAGAGCCTTAACTTTACAAAATGATGTTAATTGGTGCTATGAAAAAACTGAAGAATATTTTTAATAATTTTTCAAAAACATGCTCATCCAAACGGTTGATTTGGCACAAAACTGTTAATTGTCACCCCCCCTTTTTGAGAATGGACATTACAATGCACTATTAAAACTTGGTTGTAATTCAAGTATGCTTTAGAATAAAGACCTAAGTTTAGTCTTGTTTTAAAGAAAACACTGCTGATTATTGCTGAAAAATAAAAATAAAAAAAGTATGAAAAAGTTATGAAAGTTTTAAATTTACATTAAATCAAATTTACAGTACTAAATATTTTTCTTTTATATAAAAAATATATTTTACAAAATATTTTTTTTTTCCTATAAAATTACTATAAAATCAAAGACATATATCTAACCAAGTTGTGTTCCAAGTTTGAAGTTGATATCACAAAGATTGACGTTCTCATGAGATTTTGTTTAGGCGTAATACCAAAAATGACATAAATTCCATTGAATGGATGTAACAAATTAATAAATTTCAGTCCAAATATCACTTCTGTTACAAAATATGGAACCTTAAGACTCAGACCTTTCTGACAATGTGTTTTGTCAAGACAAGAAAAGATTTTGATCATGAATTATGATGGGCAATGAAAAAGTATGGCAAAGAGTTGAGAAGTCAGACTTTATACATAGACGGCAGCTAACTCTTCTTTCATTCTTCATTTATTCTGTGTTTTAGCATTGGAAAAGAGTCTTTCAGCATACCATTCTTTCTAAAACCAACAGTGGTATTTGTGGCTACAAGAAATGTGACATTTCAGCTTCATAGATTTCCAAGTTTTCATGGAGTGTCACCAAACATTTACACAATGGCGTGTGCTGAAAATGTTAATCAATCAATGAAGAATGGAAAAGTAAGAAAACATTACACACACAAGAAGGAGTATAGGTTTGTTTTTCATTCTAATGGCACAAACTGAGAATGTGATGGGGTGACGGCTAAGGGACCGGGTCACTTTCACGGGGATAATTGAAAAGTGATGAGGAACAGATGTGTGCTAAAGGCCTGGCTGGCGGTAGTGCTGTCACATTAAGAATACAAATGAAAGAGTCTGTACTCTTTATTGGAGATTAGCAGCAAAAAACAAAACCCAACCGTCACTCTCTCTCTACAAGTCTTAAAAGTAATTTCTATAAAGATTCAAATCTTAGATGAACCAGTGTCAGCCTTAAACTACTATTCATATTACAAGCTACGTCAGGGAGACGTTATAGAAGAAATGGAAGCTTGTTTCCGCCACGGAATATAAGACAATTGACTTTTTATCTCACAATTCGTACTCTTTTCTTGCGGGATTATATATCTCGCAATTCTGACGTTATAATTAGCAATTCTCACTTTTTTGTCGCAACTGCAAGTTTATATCTACAAATTCGGACTTTATAACGAGAAATTGCGAGTTTATACCATGCAATTCTTGATCAATTTGTGGAAAAATAATTTTTTATTTAACTATTTTATTTACTTTTTTAATTTTTTATTCTGTGGCGGAAATGAAAGTGTAGCACACACATGCACATACAGCCAGAAAATTATTTTTTGCATGATCTGTGACAATTTGTGATTTCATTGTTGTCGTATTTTATTCCTGATTTGAAATATGCTATATTGTGCAACAACTTTGACCAACTTTGATTTCAAATATGGCTGTCAAGGGAAATGACTTGCTTTAAAAAGACTTTTCCCATCCCTAAAATGTCAAATAAAAAAAATAAAAGTGAAATTGGTCGATTTGTATGTCAGTAAGAACACCTCTCAGTGTTGTTCTCATTAACTAAAACTAACCAATAAAATAAAATATGAATTTTAGATGGAAAAACTTGTTACTAGTTGAGTTAAGCCAAGTAAGTTGAACTACTAAAATGACTAAAACAGAAATTAAATTAAAAAAGCAACAGAAATATAAATAAAACGAAAACAAATAATAAAAACTAAAATTTGAACTAAAAGTTAAAATGTAAACTTAAAATATAAAAATAAAAGCTCACTGAAATATAAATGCTATAGACCATTTCACAAGATGTAAACAACACTGGTCCAGACGCACTTCCTGTTTCAGTTTTTTAACACTATATAAAAGCTGGGATAAAATACAACCAACAGAACATTTGAAACTGAATCAAAAAGTTAAACAAACATCTTTAAGATGTTTTCTTTACATGTGAAATAAAGAAAACAGTTACAAACTGAAACAGGAAGTGCTTCTGGACCAGTATTGTTTACATCTTGTGAAATGGTCTATATAAATAATCCTAAAAAAGCTGTCGCCTCTTCCTTTGTAAGCCGCATTACGCTCACTGTGGTCGATTTTTCCCTAAATCTAACTACTTACCTAAGTCTACCTGGGTCGTCTCCACATGGACATTCCCTAACAGTAATCTATTTTACTAAACTAACTCACCTGCTTCCCTAAATAGTGCAGCAGATTAATGGCATATTTCAAGAGTGCCACTCAAAAATTCAAGATGGTGACCATTTTGATTTGAGTGACACATTCCTTTTCCTTGAAGAGTGTTCCTTGAAGAGTATTTCTGCCAAATTTTATGCTTGCATCACCATTTGAACAATTGAAATAATTAATATTCAACAGGAACGGTGGCCATCTTAAAAATAGCGACCATCTTGAATTTTTTGTTCTTTAGAGAGTTTTTGTATCAAATATTATGCTTGGATCACTGTTTGACTACTTGATATAATAAGCATTTAATAGCACTGGCGACCATCTTGAAAATTGGCCGCCATATTGAATTAGAGTGGCCAATGTCTTTTTCCAAAATAGTAGCCCTTAGAGAGTATCTGTACCAAATTTCCAGCTTCCGTATCAAAGTGAATGATTTTTTTTGACTAATCTGCTATACTAAAACTAACCAGTAATGACAGACAGACTTCAGCAAAAGTCCTTTAAACGCTTTAACCTTGGAGGATCTCAGATAAATTTCATAGAGAATCCCACCAGTTAACAGTTTTTATAGAATGGAGACAGATACAACAATTGAATAACATGTTGTCACCTTCTATCAATATGATTGGTTCAATTTGTAAAGCAAGCCTCCACATTTCCCCCTCTGTTACTGGCATAAGCAAAACTATCTTGAATCATCAAAAAAAGCGGAAAGTTTTAAGAGTTCAGTTGGTTGCTCAATATATCACAATGCACACAGTATATTTTTGATATTTGTCACCATCAGCGCTTTAAAATTTTCCATTAAAAACAGAATTTTTAGTACATGTTTTTCAGAGTGTCTGGGCCTGAAAAAGCCAAAAGGGAAGTAAAGTTTAGATGTTAGAATCATGGTTAGTTTAAAAGATAGTTTAAAAATCTATCACACAGTCAAAAGTCAAGCAATGCAATAGTTTAGATAAACTAATCACATTTGTGAACACCTATAAATTTCCTTCATACACAAAGTGATAAGACTATATGACATCTAAACATCCATGACACACACACAAGCATGGAGAAGCACAAAATACGCCCCTCCGCTGCCATAAATAACAGGATAGTTTATTATGCATGAGAACTCCTCTAAGATAGTTTATGAACAGTGCACAATAATTTGTCTTCCGCAAGTGGTGAGACACAGTGGAGCGTCGACTGAAGCCTGCCTTTCCTCTAAAAATATGCACAGTGTCTCAGCCCACCCACTGCTCTTCCATCACACTGTAATTTATGCATACGTATCCTTTAATCTACCTATCCTGCTGGAGACCCACCCTTACAGTACACCACGTTTATATCACACCTTATTTTTTCACAAGGGAAAACATTACAATAAACATGACTGCCGTCTAATTAACACTAACATCATGAGGAGACATTCCGACTCACATGAAGTAATGAGGAACAATGTATTTTTAATATTTTAAGCTAGATTTTCTGAAGAAAGTGGTAGGGTGGTTGCCAGGATGAGGTTGCTAAGGTGTTTTGAGTGGTGTTGTTTGCTAGGGTAGCCAAAAAGTCTAACCTCAACATTATTGTAATATTCTGTCTCTATATATGGTCAGAGTTCTTACAATATAAGACATATAAGTTCACTCACCTGTTTTATTGCCTACAAATGCAGAAACCATGCACTTGAGAACTCATAAGGGTCTTTCAACAGAGTGTGACTCAAGTCTGTCAATTATTGTATGATCTAAATTTTCGGGGGGAATATATATATATATATATATATATATATATATATATATATATATATATATATATATATGACAAACAAAAATGCAATGTTTAGTTATCAACCAAAGATAAAGTTAATGTAAATATTTAATTGTGTCCCTCTCTAGAATGCATTAAGATGAACTTCATTGGTTCATTCAATATGGTGAATGTTATGAATTACAAATAATAACAAAATTATTAGGATTATTTTACTCAATATCTGTTGAATGTTGAGTCGTTAGCTTAGCAACAAACTAACATCTGTCTGGAATCAAGTGGTGCGGATTTGCTTCACGTGAATAACTAAAACTAAACAAAAAAAAACATATGTAAATTGAGATATAACTGAAATAAAATATGAATATTACAAACAAACTAAAAGGGATCGTTTCCCAAGAAAAAGGAAAATTGTCCCTAGTTCCAAATCCAAAGGTTTTTGTCATTTACACGACGCGTCATCAATCCGGAAGTCGGCCATTTTGGAGGCACAGAACATAAACAATGCCATTGAACTGAACGGACTCGCAAATTTGGCTGATTATTTCTGCTGATTTCATGTGCTTTTTTGGGCTTACAATATGAACGTAGCCAATGTCGGAATAAGAAAACAGAAGGAAGAATTGCAGTACGGGATAGAGAAGCTAGCTCGTTCGGACCTTTACCACATATTACCACATACTTTAGTTTGTCAAAATATTGCGCTCTCCCCTGCTTGATAAGTCCTTCTCCATATGATTTCGCACCTACCTCGGGGTTTTCCTGTGTTTCTTTAGACTAGCAATGTGTTCAGTAGTACATAGACAGTGCAGTCCATGCTGTTGTTTACATCCGAGTGCCTCCATAATGTCCGCTCATCCGGGTTACCGCCCAGAATGTGACGTCGAGTGCAACACGACGCATGCGTGTTAATGGCGATGACGCGAGAGCAGATGTACGCACTTTTTTTCTAAATAAAGTGGTAAATTGTGTTTTACAAAGCGCAAACAAAACACTCGCGTCGCTTAATAAAATAGAGGTTAATACTTTTTACTTTACTATTCTGGTCCTTGAAAGAGCGATGGCTGCCAATGGAGTGACAGAAAGCTCAGATTTCACTAAAAATACCTGTGTTCTGAAGATGAACGAAAGTCGTATAGGTTTGAAACGACATAAAGGTGTGTAATTAATAACAGAATTTTCCTTTTGGGTGAACTAACCCTTTAACAAGTGTGTTACACAGGCCTGTGAGTGTATAAGCACTCTGACCATTTGTGGATGGAGTATCTGGATAGAGTATATTAAAGTAGTCAGTTTACCTTAAGAGGATAATAAAAGATTCATTAGTAGATTCATTTAGTAATGGCTGTGTTGACTGCCAATGCCAAGAGAAAATGCCAGATATGACATTATACTTCATTTCTCTGTTTTACTTCTTATGTTTAAGAACGAGAAAGACCTGCGGATCAGTCGTCAAAAAAGTTCCAAACAGCATGGTATTATTATAAAACTTTGTTTGGACATGGTCATACTACCACAGTATTAATATTTGAAAGAATAACACTGGGATTCATGTAACATGGTATTTATATGGTACTCCAAGGCATTTCCAAAAAATACCTATTGATATGTCAAAAAAAAAAAATTATAATACCGTGGTAATTTTTAGAGGTATGTACAATAAAATAACAATGTTTGGTATTCTTTGAAATATATTCTAAATGGATATAGTCAGTTAGTCAGTATAATTGTATACAAAATACCATGTATTTTAAGTACCAAAACATTGCTTTTTGGTTAGGGGTAAAAAATGTTTCAGTAGCACTTTATATTACAGTCCTGATCTGCATGTACTATGTACTTATTATAGCAATTACAACTTGGCTATAACTTGGTACTAACCCTGAACCTACCCCTAAACCTAACCTTAACCCACAGCTACCTTATATTAGCAGTACTTTCTTGGGTAACTACACTGTAAGCACACATATTGGAAAATAAAGTGTAACCCATGTTTCTTTGTTCTACACACAGACATAAACATAGACACATATGAGCAGCTGGACAGGCACAGACGGAGATAATACTAGCCTGAAGGCAGACCAGACACCTCACAGCCAATCAGAGTGCCCGTGACCCACCTCTCCTCAGGCTATTGGCCGGGGATGTGATGATGGACATGCTTTTTGCTGGTGACATGACAGCATTCTCATCAGACGCCAGCTGATTATATAAGAAGTGAAGGTAAAGCTGAGCTCACACTGAAGCTGAGGGCAGAAAACAAACACTGTGAGTGACCCCATATGAAGGACATTTTAATCAAACAATATGGTTCTCAGATGCATCATGGGACACAGTTGCACTGCTGCTTTAACAACATGCTACGTATAATATTGATAACAGTGTAATTTACAGAAAACTAAGATCAAACAGCATGAGAAATTTATCAGTGATTTAGCTAATACCCATTATTTTTCAATATATTGACTATGTTGAAAAAAAGTAGAGCTTGGAACAATGTTTTTGTTCTATCAAAGTTATGTTTGTTGTTATTTCAGTAGTAAAATGGATTCAACTGAAGAAATACTAACAACATTTTAAATATATATATATATATATATGTAATTTATTCCTGTGATGGTGAAGCTGAATTTTCAGCATTATTACTCCAGTCTTCAGTGTCACATGATCCTTCAGAGATCACTGTAAATTTGAAATAACAGAGCCAAGAACAACACTGTGTACTGTACTTTCCACTGTTTCCTACTGCCATTCCTCAATTACCAGGGTTGCCAGGTTTGCAAAACAAAACCAGCTCAATTGCTATTCTAAACCTGACCCAAACATTTCCAAAACTAGCCCAATTGGACTAAAAAAAACAACCCGCGGCAGCAGTGTAAAAGTCACCCAATTCCACAGGGAAATCCGCGGACTTGGCAACACTGTCAACAACTTTTAGCACCAAACAATGTAGTGCTCTTGAAAGACTCTGAAGTTCTCCTTCAGCTCTCTATCCGTCTCCGTCACAGGACGCTGCCACTCCCCCTGTCAGACTGAGAGTTTACTGAGCCATCTCAACACTCATTAACACACTCTCATTGGCTGCCGTTATCAGTGAAGAGTTCCTGGAGGAGGTGTTTACAATGGGTGTTAAGAGACAGTTCACGGCTAATTGTCATCAAACTAAGAATGAAGAAAACAGATCGCACATACAGATAAATAACAGTGTTCAGATGGAGTAAGTTAGAAATAAGATGGAAAAGTAAGATTAATCAGCAACCACCCAGAATGATTGGCATGTTATGTTGCGTCACAAAAGGTATAGCAACATCCTAACAACCACCCAATGCAACCACCAAGAACTCCATATAAACAACAAAGAAATGCACTGGCAACCACCTGACACATTCTGGTATTAAGTTTGTGAGTTTTGCAAGGACAATTAATCAAACATTGAGTTTGCAATACAATCAGTATATTTAATTTGATCTGAGGGTTTTGATGGCAGAATGTCGGTCTGAATATGAAATGCTGGGAGAGCACTCTGGAAAAATAAAAAGCAGCAGTGCGAATGAGAGGGGGCTAAATGAGGGATGTCATGGCACACATATTTTAAGGAGGGGCAGGTTAGCATGTGCATCACTGATTGGAGTTTCTATGGGAATGAGATTGAGTCTGTGCTCATGTTTTTGTCTTTCCCAGTTAATGAGGGGGGGGGGGGGGGGTTAATGTACACAAACACCATTTGTGACATGACAACACAACATGCAAATCATTATTATGTGTGCTGTGTAAAAAAACGCTCATGCAAATGTAAAGCATGTAAACACAAACACAACTAAATATTTCATTTACCCCTGTCTACTTGCTAATGGCTTCATGGATGGGGGATTTACAGAGAATATTTACAGTAACATCTTAAATATCCAACACAGAATTAATAGAAAAAAAAATCACAAATAGGATGAAAATCTGTCAGTTGCTTCTCCTAAACATGAATGGAGAGCAAATGGAGATTAAATTGCCAATGAACTCATGTGCTTCTCACGGATCATTTCCTGAAATACTCCCCAAAAATATCAAGTTTTTGTCTCAAAACTAATCTTTTTCTGAGTCAATTCGTTCATTTCTTTCGTTGAATGAACCAAACGACTCGGAAAAAGATTTGTTCGTTTTGATGAACGAGTTCGAACAGAAGAGTCACAAACGTGCATCACAGAACAGAGCAAGGCGACCATTTGAGCTTATAAAACTTAAACTTTGTTATTTATTTTTTAAATGAGCGATCGTTTCACTTGATAAGACCCTTATTCATCGTCTGGAATCGTTTAAAGCCCTTTCAACAGTTTGCAGTTTGCACTGAAACTGTCTTTTGGACCGTGAACCATTTGGTTCCCATTGAAGTCCATTATATGGAGAAAGATCCTGGAATGTTTTCATCAAAAACTTTAATTTCTTTTCGACTGAAGAAAGAATGACATGGACATCTTGGATGACAGGGGGGTGAGTAAATTATCAGTATTTTTTTTTTTTTAAAGTGAACTACTCCTTTAATGTCTTATTTCTCTCAAAAGGATAGTTTACCAAAAAAAAGAAAAAAAAGAAAAAATTGAATACTAAGTAAACTGTTTGGTTACCAACATTCATCAAAATAGTTTTGGGTGAACTATCCCATTATTGAGTTTAGGAGACAAATCTGAGAAAAAGGTCAACCTGAGAAATAACCTTTTCTTCTGAACTGCTATAATAGTTTAATAGATGCTACAGACATGAATTGCTGAAATAAGCATTTTTGATATGATTATTCTTAAACCAATTGGGGGGGAAATGTAAAAACAAAAACTCTATTTTACTCTTACTTTATTCTTCTGCCAATCACATTCACACAATAATAGACATTGTCTATGTTTGCTAACTGCATTGCTCTTTCTTCAAAAATGCCATAAATTGGGTACGATAAACCTTTATTTAGTATTTGCGCTTGCACCGCTTGCTCATTATGAGCCAATAATCCCACAATAACAAGCAATTACGTTGACAATGGCTACACAACGATAAAGACAAGTTCATTTCGATATTACATGAAGCTTTTGTTGGATGCAGTCCTTTTAAGATCCTTTCTTTGCTTTCACTTCCCCCAGAATCTCTCTCTCTCACTTTCTCACAGTAAATGGATCTTTATTTAAGCGCAACGTCCTTTGTCTTATAATACAGAAGCTCAGCTTATTTTAAAGTGCCACTGCGAGCACACGGCCTGCCACAAATAAATCCAATGCCTGTGACCATTAATGGGCTCTATTTATCACTTGTGTGTGTGGTTGGATGTGGGCTGGTATAAAAAGAATGGACGCTGGGCATCATTTAAGATCCATTTGGAGATTGCTTTTGTATGTGTGCGAGTGTGTGTGTGTATTCGTGAAGCCCATGAGAGTCACTCTTTTGGGGTCTGATCTCAAATTATTTCTTATCTGCATCACACTTCGGGTCAGCATACAATTACTGACTCAACGGTGCAACCTGCAAGCGTCTTTTAATAACGGCGTTGTACTCTTTGTTAAGGCGCTCATGGGTCTATATTTTGCGTGGTGTGTCTGTTTTTGTCGGTGGGTGAGTGAAACCATGAGTGTGTGTGTGCACACTTGGGTAAGAGCCAGGCAAATAATTGCAGAGACACACACTGCCAAACTGGCCATTAGGAGACTCTCTCTCTCTCTCTCTCTCTCTGCCTGGTAGGACTTTGCCAACTAGTACAAAGACTTTTATGTTTTTGTCTTACTTTATGCAAGCATAAAATGTATAGACTTGCATCCTGCATTTTTTTGCGTGTAAAATATTCTATAAGCAGAATTTGCAATCTATTTTTGCTTTCATAATGTACTGTATTTCTGGGATAAAAAGGATTTAAAAAAAAATTAGGGCTGGATTTGACTTTAATGCTGGGTTGTTTTAACCCAACTTTGGGTCAAATATGGACAAACCCAAACGTTGGGTTAAATAATTAATTAAAAAATTAACCCAATGGCTGGGTTTGTCCATATTTGACCCAAAGTTGGGTTAAAACTACCCAGCAATTTTTAGAGGGTATTCATTTGGATCATAAAAAATGTGTTTTAAACTACACTGAATCCAAGCTTGCTAAAGCATTTTCTACATTGATGAAAAAATATAAAGAAAAACATTTTTTTTCATCAATATGGACCGATGAATCATGTTTGGATTGATCAGACATGCTATATAAGAAAGACACATGTTGTGTATGAGTACAGGCAACTGAATTTGTCTATATCAAAACCATGTCTGTAGAGTGAGGCAACAAGAGGCTGCTCAAAGAGAAAGGAGAGAGAGAATGTTGAGAAATACCTGTGGCTTGAGGAAGACTGTCACTTTCTGTTGACATGTAATGAACAGGTGAACCGCAATAAGACTAACAGAGAGAGAGAGAGAGAGAGAGAGAGAGAGAGAGAGAGAGACGTGACTCTCATGTTGAAATGTCACGACAGCATGGGCTCTGAGACAAGGTCTTAACACAGGCCAACTGCATCAAAATTCCCCTAACGCTGCACTATACACACATGCAACGACTGGCTAATGTGTAAATAAACAATTATTAGTAAAAATTAAAAAAAAAAACTTTCATTTAAATAAAATAAATCAAATATATACAAACAAACAAATAAACATTATTATAAAAAAATACTATCATCATAAGATATTATTTTTAGGCCTGTCAAACGATTAATCGCGATTAATTGCATCCAAAATAAAAGTCCAAAATAAAAGTCCATCCAATATATTTATATATAAAATATTAATATATTTATATAATATAAATTATATATAAATCTATATACAGTATATACATGAAAAAATTCTTAAATATACAAGCATGTGTGTGTGTATTTATATAAAATAATTATTACTTAGTGCACCCACATATGTTATGTAAACTCAAACTTTTATTTTGGATGCGATTAATCGTCTGACAGCCCTAATTATCATCATCATCATCATCATCATCATATATTATTACAAATAAAATTCAATATTAAAATAAACTTTAGATAGAATAAAATTAACTATTACTCTTGTTTTTGTAACATTAGTTAACTACACAAACTAATAATGAACTGCACTTCTACAACATTTACTGCTAATTTCAACTTTACTAATACATTATTAAAATCAAAAGTTGCATGTGAAGTAACAGGAACAATGCATTTTTATTAACTAACATCAACAAAGATGAACAAATACAGTAGTAACACATGTATTGCTCATGGTTAGTTCATGTTAGTTAATAATATTCACCAATGTTAACAAATGAAACCATATTGGCAAGTGTTACCACGTTTATTATATTTCAAGTATGAACATGTTTTTTTTTTTTAATGGTTTTAGTTAACTATAATAACCCTTATTATAATATATCGGGCCACATGTCATGTGGGGGGGGTTTCTTTCCCCATTTCTGTCAAAATACTCTGTGATTTATGACCCAAGGATCCCATGGTGAAGATATGAGATGTGGTTCAGTGACCACCTTTGACCGCCTCCACACAAGCGCTCACTACAGAGACATTTAGTGTAAGTGAGAGTGTGCAACCAGTCCTGCCTACATGGACTGAGATCCAATGATAACGTGTGTGAGAGAGAGAAAGAGTCTGGACGGTTGCTGAAAGCAGACATATATCATCCTTCACCGTATTCCCAGTGTTCACAGGCTGATGCCAATGAGCCCTGACCTGAAAAATACACGGATCCCAGCACACTTCATTTGGCGTGACCCCGGTAGAGCGCGCAGGTTAACCACAGAGCAGCGGTGGCGGTCAGAGCGAGACCGACGTGTGCCTGGACGTGCCTGTCGGGGATGTGTGTGTGTGTTGGGGACAAAATCAAGTGCGAATGCTTTAGCTCAGTGTGTGTGGGTGAGTTTCAGTCGGTCCAGGCCTCGGTTTGCTCATGTCAACAGTGTGTGTTATCACAGAGGATTTATCAGCTGTTGCTCTGAACGAACAATAGCTCTGCTGTTACCTTGACACTTCCTTCAGCTTTGTTAGTTGTATTTTAGAGAGGCAGACTGTGGTGTAATGTTCAGAATCAAAATTTACAACACGTTCATGGTTTCAAAAAAGTGAAAATAAATATTTAATTTCAAACGTTTAACCATTAGCAGACCTAGTTCTCAACTTTTGAGATTTTTTTTTTACATAGTTAGCGCATTTAGTTAATTTAGTTAATTTGAGTTTTAGTAATGCGCTTGCAATGGTAGTCCAAGAGCCAAGATCTTGCACCATGATAAACGTTAAAATACCATAAGAGTTATCTGATCTTTCTATTCCCGTTAATACCAAATTAAGCTTTTAAACTTTCCAAATTTTGTGATGGTTTACTCACCCTCATGTCATCCAAGATGTCCATGTCTTTCTTTCTTCAGTCGAAAAGAAATTAAGGTTTCATTCATCAAAATGAACGAGTCAATTTGTTTATTTCGTTTGTTGAATCAACCAAATGATTCGGAAAAAGATTCGTTCATTTTGATAAATGAGTTTGAACAGCAGAGTCACAAACGAGCATCACAGAACAGAGCAAGGCGAGCATTTGAGCTTATAAAACTTAAACTTTGTTATATATTTTTTAAACGAGCGATCGTTTCGCTTGATAAGATCCTTATTCATCGTCTGGAATCATTTAAAGCCCTTTGAACAGTTTGTAGTTCTACTTACTTAAGTTACAATACATCTCTGTCTTTCAAACAAAAGTCGTTTCAGAGGCAGAGCAAGTTGTTCAAAGATTTTGAGGCCTTTTTTTTTCTCTTTGGAAAAAAACATGCACAAACGAATCATTCTCAATAAAACCGGGACCATGCATTCAGAAAGTGGACAAATTCCTTGTTTGAACGTAATGACAGCTTTTATAGGTACGCAAGTCATTTAATAGAAAGAATCTTCCATTTCACACCTGTAATGGATGAGGATTGAGGACTATGGAAAGTGATAAACGAGATCCACACGGCTTGAATACAGTGAGCCATGCTTGAAGCGTCCAGTGAAGCCGGTCAGAGGGGCCGGCCGGAGCCCAGCGAGGTGGTAACCCAAACCAGAGGAATGAGAGAGGGATGGAAAGTTTGTGCAGGAAGAGAGGAGTGAGTGAGAAGGGCAAGCAGTTGCTGGTCACGGGGTTCGCGGGTGATTGGGGTCGAGTGTGTGAAGGAGAAGAGGGCGGGGGGTTGCTGCGAGTGGATGGATGAAAATCGCCGTGGTTTGTTATGTCTATATGACAGGAATGTAAAGTAATTGAACAGATTTGCTTGACAAATGCTAATGCTAAAAATTCTAAACAGAATAATCAACAGCATTTTCATGCAAAAACCTCACAGTACTAATCTTGCAAAAATGCATGTTTTTTTTGAAAGCATAGCCACCAAACATTAACATTATAGTTTGTAGAGATGTGTGATACAAAACAATGACTTTTACTATCCTTGTAAAGTGACATTAAATCTTTTAACTTCATTGACATGATGACCTGTGCAAGTGATCTTCACTTCTGCGAATTGATTATGCATTATTTTATTAAATTAAATACAACCTACAGTATAATCACCAGTATACCCATGATTTACATACAGCTCATGTTTGTAATCAATGCAATGCATATACAAATCTAATTTATTCATTTATATCTACATCTACATCTCTCTATATATATTAAAATTAATAAAGTTAATAAACTAAATTATATATATATATATACTGTATATATATGAAGAGTTCAGATGCAAAAGCCTCTAAATGCCATTTGAAATTTTCTTCTTTAATGATGATTTTTTATCAAACTTGTATATTTAAGTTCAGTAATTTCACTTAAATAACAATTAATAGGTAATTATCATTGCCATTTAAGTGAAATTACTAAACTTAAATATACAAATTTGATAAAAATCATCATTAAAGAAGAAAATTTCGAAAGGCATTTAGAGGCTTTTGCATCTGAACTCTTCATATATATATATATATATTAGGGCTGTGCAAAAATTAATTGCGATTAATCGCATCCAAAATAAAAGTCTGTGTTTACATAATATATTTGTGTGTGCTGTATATAATTATTTTGTATATATAAATACACACACATGCATGTATTTATTTAAGAAAATGTGTTATTCATATATAAAATATTTATATTTATATAATATAGATTATGTATTTATATATATATATATATATATATATATATATATATATATATACAGAAATTAAGTGCAAATAATTCTTAAATATATACATGCATGCATAGGTATTTATATATACAAAATAATTATATACAGCACACACAAATATATTATGTAAACACAGACTTTTATTTTGGATGCGATTAATCGCAATTAATTTTTGCACAGCCCTAATATATATATATATATATATATATATATATATATATATATATTATATACTAAATTATATCAAATGTTTGTTTTATTTCTTTTCCTGGTCATATTTATATCTTAACTGGTACTAACCCAGAATCAGATTTTTCTCTGGGGGAACAGAATGTGTTTTTATATAATTGTTTTTGTGCTACTATGGTTTACCAATTGTTGGCATATTTTCACCATCAACCAGTCAGGGACTACAGATGAAAATGATCCTGTTTGGCTGAATCAGGCACATTTACATGATGGTCTTAAAGCGATATTTCACCCAAAAATTAAAATTAGTCCATGATTTACCCACCCTGAAGCCATCCTAGATGTGTATGATATATTATTCGGGGTTATATTAAAAAATGTCCTTGCTCTTCCAAGCTTTATAATGACAGTGAATTGCTGTTTCTGTTTTGATGTCTATAAAAGTGCATCTATCCATCATAAACAAAATCCACACAGCTCCGCGGGGTTAATAAAGCCCTTCTGAAGCGAAACGGTACATTTGTTTAAGAAATATATTAATATTTAACACTTTATAAAGTAAAATAACTAACTTCCGGCCAAGCAAACATACGCATTGCGTGTAAGTCTAAAGCGCAACTTGTGTGAGTAATGCGACGTACTTCTGATATTTACTCTACTCACCATGACACACTAACGCTACTTCAGCGGGACATGTGTAAGATGCACTTTAGGCGTAAGTACACTGCCTATGGCCGTTAGGTCAGAAGCTAGAAATATACTTTATAAAGTTAAATATGAATATTTTTCTTACACAAACGCATCATTTCGCTTCAGAAGGCCTTTATTAACCCGTATGGATTTTGTTTATGATGGATAGATGCACTCGTATGGACTTCAAAACAGAAACAGCAATTCACTGCCATTATAAAGCTTGGAAGAGCTCAGAGATTTCCTAATATAACCCCGATTATATTCGTCTGAAAGAAGAATGTCATATACTACGGAAGCGTATTGCATTCACTTGAAGAAAAAAAATCTACTCTGTTTTTTTGAATTAACGAGTTAATTTTTCATGAGAAAAAAAATGTTGCTCTGTTTTTCTGAATTAATGAGTTAATTTTTCATGAGAAAAAAAAATTTGCTCTGTTTTTCTGAATTAACGAGTTAATTTTTCATGAGAATTTTTTTTGCTCTGATTTTTCTGAATTAATGAGTTAATTTTTCATGAGAAAAAAATTTTTTGCTCTGTTTTTCTGAATTAACGAGTTAATTTTTCATGAGAAAAACATTTTTGCTCTGTTTTTCTGAATTAATGAGTTAATTTTTAATGGAATTTTTTTTTTTTGCTCTGTTTTTCTGAATTAATGAGTTAATTCAGAAAAACAGCAAAAATAAATTTTCTCATGAAAAATTAACTCATTAATTCAGAAAAACAGAGCAAAAACTTTTTTCTCAAGAAAAACTAACTCATTAATTCAGAAAAACAGAGCAAACTTTTTTTCTCATGAAAAATTAACTCGTTAATTCAGAAAAACAGAGCAAAAAAAATTCTCATGAAAAATTAACTCATTAATTCAGAAAAACAGAGCAATTTTTTTTTCTCATGAAAAATTAACTCGTTAATTCAGAAAAACAGAGTAGATTTTTTTTTCTTCAAGTGAATGCAATACGCCTCCGTAATATACAACTAGGATGACTTGAGAGTTATTTTCATTTTTGGGTGAACTATCCCTTTAATAGCTCATGCGCACTGTCCCTTTAAAAAATAAAAAGAACAAAAAAGAAAGAATATAGGGGGGAAAAAACATATTTTATGTCGATTTATTTTTCACCTGGACTTTTATGTAAAACATCTGAGACAAAGTTTCCAGAAAAAGCTCGACCTCTGAGCAGTAAAATGATTCCCCTGCTACATCCCGTATCTGATAGCAAGGGTTGATGTTTTGTTCAATGCAAAGTGTTTCCCAAGCTGTTTTTAAAGTCTCTTTTAGGAATTGCCCGGGAAATGAGCCCTGAAATCACACGATTCCGCTCCTGACCGGCCAATTGTCTGCCAGCTGGAGAAGAAAACAAGCGTGAAACGTAAAATCAAATTTGTGAAGTCGGTCAAGTTCTAGATCCGTCTGCAGGGAAATTGCTGTAGCAAGTGTGACCTCAGAGTTTATTTACGCTTCGCCAGTCTCAATTAGACAGTAATTGCACATCTTAACGAGAAAGAGAAATTTCTCAGCTGTTACTGAATCGGCATCGTCGCATTAAACGAAGATGTGTGGCTTTAGTGCCAATACGACGCGCTCCACTCCCGGCGGTGCCTTGACTGCACCGGGTCGTGTGGAATTCTCCATCTGGAATCTCTCATTGGATTGGCGTGCCGGTTTCTACAGTAACTGTAGACGTGACGACGGAGAATTCTGGAATGCATAAACATTGAGCGAGAGAGAGAGAGAGAGAGAGAGAGAGAGAGAGAGATCCATCAGTGTGATTTATGAGGGCTGCAGAGGTCTTGTCCAAGAACTATGATTTAATTGAAGGCACATGCCTGTATCGCTTCGTTTTCCAAAAATGCCCTTTCCCAATTATCGACTAAATGAGTCAGAAGAAAAATCTTCATCTTCAATGCGCATATTAATCAATATTTCTTTTTTGAAATGGGTTGTTGTTCTTGGTGGTTATCCATCCAGACTGAGTCTGCAGAAATGTATCAACTGAAGTTGGCATAACTCACACTGCTAACAATATTATATTAGCCTGTGACGTTATCATCAATCTTTTACCCAGGACATTTTCTAATTTAAATTTGCGCTATTTTATCAAAGTTCAACCCCAGCAATGTCCAACATAGAGGTTGATGTATTAGTGTCACTATTTAGCTTTTATTTTGTTGAGCTTATGAAAATGTACAGGTCATTTCCCTGTAGCGATGCCATGGTACTTTACTGAATTATTATTCAAACAGCCTAGCATGGTATTTAAACCAGTACTGCGAGCAACAATAACATCATCATTAACAAAAATGATAGTTTCATAGTACCTTTGTGTTTGCGTCAACATACAAAAGCCGATTTTGAGGTTGAAATCTCTAATCAGAGGCATCTATTTATCTTATAGGGCTTGTTGTGGTAAATTAGGAATGTCAAAGTACGAGTTACTTCTAAAAGTACAGTGATAAAATACACTGCGGTAGTACCATAGTACAATTATGGTATCAGATGACAATACCATGGTATGTTCATGGTACTCCAAAATTTTTTGTAACACCATCCCGTTCTCATCCCAAGGCGTCATATACTGATGCTTTTGACAATTTGTATACATCCAACGTACATGGCACCCTTTAGCGTTTTTTTTCAACGCACATGGCACCCTTTAGCGTTTTAGCATAGTTTTGGGTTCTTAAGTAGTAATTAAGTACCATATTCACATACTAAAATGATACTTCAGTGAATATCTTCACTCTTAGAAGAAAAGGTTCTATATAGAACCTTAAAAGGTTCTATCAGCACTACTTATTTGGAACCCCTAAAAGGTTCTATGCACTCTTAAAAAAAGGGTTCCTCTGTGTTCTATATAGAACCCTGGGGTTCCATACTTGGCCAATAGAACCTTTTACCAAAAATTTTTGGAGTTTTGGAATTTTGGAGTTCCATATATGAAGCGGGGGATGGAACCATTTCTTCTAAGAGTGTTGGTATTACCACAGTACTTTGTGTGCAAGGAAAAATGGCATTCCCAACATCAGTGCCAATGCAGCGAGTCTTAGATACACATCTCTTGGCTGCCGGCCGCAGCTCTTAGCACTAAGCTAATAGGAGCGTTCCTTTTATCCTGATGCAGGAACCCGATACTGCGGCTGAAATGTGGGACGCGAGCAGCCCGCGCTGTTCTGTCAACCAAAACACCTGGCAGCACCTCCAACGGCCCATGCCAGCCGGTCAGCTGAGGAAGGTCATTAGCTGTGTGTGTGTGTGTGTGTACATGAAGTACTATAGATCTAAATTAAGCTTCGTGTCATTCTAAATGAGGACGATTTGACTTGACCTTTGCTTCTCATACCGCAAAATGTAAATACGCATACATCATTGATAATCTATTCAATTCTAAGTGAAGGACTATTTTCTTGATCAATGATCAATAGTATGAAGATCGCGGTTAAAATGACTTTGGCTGACGTCACCTCAGTCATGTGGGCTGTTGGTAATGTTAGCCGTTTAGTCATTGTTGTAGACATCGGTTGTATCTAATAACATCTTGCTAATAGCTACAGCAATGCAGTCATTTAATGTATAATATAATGTATGTATAACTGAACTTGATCTACATGCACGTCCGGGTCTATAAGCATCTTTAAAAGTTTGCATGGTAAAATGTGTGTGTGTGAATTAACTGAATCTGCAGCCTAATAGATGTTTAGGTGTGTTTTCTAGAAATTGACCCTTCTCCTAGTTTATAGAATGCACTGAAGATTGATCAGTAAGTGCTCAATGTCAAAATTGTTCAGCAAACAATATTTCGGTTAGCATCAGATTTCTGAGTTAAAAGCAGGCCGGTGTGGTGAAGAGATGGGTCCCACCTTAGGACCCAAGCGATCCAATTGGTTCAAAGCTAGTTTTATGGGTAATCGCATTAGTGCCTGGTTACAAATTAGAGAAAATCACTTTTTTATAAGAGACGTTTGAAGTACGTTATAAAGAGTCATTAATGTATTTTAACTTATATGTTTCATATACTAGTATATAACCGAAGCTGTAGATTGTAAATTTAAACATTTCTCGTTCTTAGTGTTTTTAGTTAGCTTGCATAGTAGATAAAAGATAGATAGTACTTAGATAGTAAATAAACCACATATTTGAGCTTTAAACAACTACATTCTCGACTAAAAAACTCATTTCATGACACAATAACAGTCATATTTTTAAATTTCGCGGACTTTCTCCTATGCTGTTGACGCAACCTACTATGAAAAGCTCTAAACAAAATAAACGTATTACTTGAAAAGCGCTAAACAAATAAACATATTACTTGATGGCAACAAACTGTTTTTATCAAGTTATAGCGAGAACATATTTAGATCAGGCATACTACTGGCATACTATTGGGTCCTAAGGTGGGACCCAACTCTTCACCACACCGGATGTCTTCGAGTGTGTTGGCTGTAAAACAGGTGTGCTCTTATCAATTACATGACCCACTCGTGACTGAAGGCTCTTGCATGCAATATTTAAGGCAGGTGAAGGGCAGGCCAGGATTTGTTCTGGCTGGTCTGTTCTGAGGCTACGCTGATAACGTCTTGCTGGAGTCTCTTATAATGGCCGCATAATGAAATGAGCAAAATCTACTCAACTGGCAAGATCAGCATGGATATGAGACTCGCCAATGAAAGGAGAGCACATAATTGAAATAAACGGTTGATGACTGTGAAGTACAAGAACACAGAGGGATGAAATGTGCATTTCATTTTCATAGTGAGGTCATCGAGAGCTTCAAGGCCATTACAGGGAGTCTATAGGGAATGGTACATGAGTCTTAGTAGTATATTAAATTTGGTGTAGTGAGAGAGGTCCAATACTTCAAAAATAATTGTCAGTCAGCGTATACTTTTGTATATATATATTTTTACTTATTAATTTAAAAACTGATTATTTCGTTTTATATTTACACTGCCCGGCTGAAAAAAATTAACTGTATGGATTGAAACAGGAAAATGCTTAATTGGATCATTATTGCAGAGATTATTATGTTTCTGACATGTAATGTTTGGCAACAGTTCTTCTAAGCCTAATTTATGGAGTGTGTAGCATTTCATTTCTTAAACAACAATGTAGGAATACACACCATGGTCATATTCCAGGATGACAAGATTCATCCGGCTCAAATTGAAGAGCATGAACAATCATTTTCACACATGAATTGGCATCAGATCTTAAACTCATTTAACGTTTTTGGGATGTGCTGGAGGTGACTTTACAGAGTGCTGGACTCTTGCATTGACAACACAACATCTTTATTACAATAGTCAAGCCCCCTGTGTCTACTCCAGCACATCCCAAAGACATTTTTAATTATTAATTACAAATTTTCATGTATTAATCGCCAGTGTGCGAACATCTTGTAACGAAACTTTAAAATCAAGACCGTCCCCGACTTCTTAGGTTGTCTATGAAATCGTGTAAACTTATTTTTATGTGAAGGACTCAGGATGAATGTTTACAATGTTCAGGATAATGCAGAAAGAGCTATTCTGAAAAACAAAAAGAACTTCCCCGTGAGTATATCAGGGCCTCGAATCGCGTTTAGTCGTGTGTATGTTACGTGTTGCTGGCAGCAGTTCACTAAACGGCCACCGATGTTGCTATAACAAGGGTTTCTGAATCCTACCTGTACATGTAGCCCCTTTAAAGGGATAGTTCACTTTGAAATTAATTTTTGGTATGTTTTAGCTTACCTCAAGGGCATCCAAGATGTAGGCGTCTTTGTTTCCACAGTAGTTTCAATTTTAATATTTTTAGGTCAAACGTTCGTGTCTGTCAGTCATATAATGGAGGTCTATGGTCACCACCTCAAAGAGCATGCACCGCTCGTTTCGTGTCTTATGCCATTGATGTGTACTTACATTTACGAGTCATTAAATCATGTTTCATTTGGACTACTCTGTGCATGCTCTTTGAGGTGGTGACCATAGACCTCCATTATATGAATGACAGACAAGAACGGTTTGACCTAAAAATATTAAAATTGAAACTACTTCGAAAACAAAGACACCTACTGTACATCTAAGATGCCTTTGAGGTAAGCTAAAACATCAAAAATTATTTTCAAAGTGAACTATCCCTTTAAACAAATTTTAGCAACTGTACTTTTGTTAAGTCTGTATGTAGTTGACTTAAAACTAATAAACATCGGAAGAAAATTGCAGAATGTAAGAGGTCACACAACATGCCAGATCCCAGTGAGATGAGCACTTGATAGAAAATGAACGTTCACTTTTAAGCAAATAAAATGCATCAATGAGTCAAAGTTAAAACATGATTAACAATATTTTCTGTTGATTATTGTACAAGATTATTGTATTGAAAACAAATGCTAGTTTCTTTATCCATTTAAAAAAAAAACTGAGTATAAGTCTACATAGTATAAAATACATTACATTTTACAAGAGCATAAATCGCTGTTGGAGAAGGAGTGCAGAACATAAGGCAGATCCTGATATCCACACGTGGTGGTCCTGTCCCTAAATAATAAAGATTAAACTGACATCATCACACAAGAGATACAGTTCTTTTCTCTCTTTTCAGATTAGATCAACCTTTTGTTGCTCTCACAATGCATTATTCCCACCTAACATCTCTCTCTCCTCATCCACGGGTTAATTAAACTGAAATTCTGCCCAGATATATGCAAACACTTTAATGCCAATTTCCTTATCAGCAAGATTTCCAAATAGGTCCATTAGACCCTAATAACTTCAGCGCAGCCCTCTGTAGCTTAATTGGTAGAGGATGAATTAGAACTAATCAGCTGGAGTAATTATCAGTAATGTTAGATAAGTATGTTCACTCAGTCATCATTATGAATTTGAAGCTATACGACTGTACAATAGAACAGTGAACACGAAACAGCTTCACTGAGGGATGTAATCATAACTGAGGTCATTATCAATCTGTCATAAACCAAAACACCATTTTATTTACAAATAAACATACAATATTTGATTTAAAATAAACAAATAAGGTACCAAAATGTCGTAACCATTCGTAACTGATGTCACAACCATTTTATTTGCCGCAAAATTGAGGCCAATAACATCTAGATTCATTTTTGGTAAATCTCGTGTGTAGTGACACACATTTATTCCCATTTAATACAACATTTGCACCGCTTTAAAAAATAAAAACAGACCGAAAGTTATGCAGACCAGCATCTTGATTTTTATAAAAATATAAGAGCAAAAAAAAAAAAAAAAAAAACCTAATTTATTTTTTACAAATAAAGACTAAATAAGAAAAATGCACAATATTTTCTCTTCTGTTGAGTTTATAATAAATTGAAAAAAAAAAATCATTTAAATGCCGTCAATAAAGAAAAACATATATTAAAAGATTAAATTAAAACATTAAAATAGAATAAAAATTCCAGTAGAATAAAAAATAAACACAAAGATAGATTTTTGAAAAAAATGTGATATAAAAAATATTATCTTTTCAGTGACGAGACCGACACAAGATTGAACATCGATTGAATATCCATACATAGTATTAAGTTGATTTATGAGTAGCATGTGTACAAGATAAAAAAAAAAGTCATGTACTGTATTCTGCATGTTCTCAGCATCTCCAGTTTCAATCCATCCATTTTACTGCAAACCACTTCACTCAGGCATTAAATGTGCAAAACTGAATATAAAGTAGGTGCAAAAATTCATTACGTTTGTTTTCGAAGTTGGTTCGTACGGGATCCTGTATTTCCTGGTAATGTGTCTTTTAACTACATAAACAGATTTTACGAAACAAGTTGTACTGCGCCTAGGGGGCAGCGTTTCACACTACGATAAAACAGATGCCAGGAACGTTAAAATCTCAAACCTAAGATAAAAGTCAAAACAGTTGTTCGAGACTGAGATCAGATCAGACATTTGTGTTACCTCGCCCTTTTCCTTGTTTTTGGATCCCAGAAAAGTTTAACAAAAATTAATCAAGGAGGAAGGGATAGAAAGAGAATATTACCCTTAAACATTGCACAAAAACACTTTAGGATTGATTCACGTTAACTGAAGTGTTGTAGGATGACAAGGTTCCTGCAAAGGCAACAAAATGCAATAAAAATCTAAAAGAAAAAACATTCTTCAACCACAAAATAAGTAAACTGATGGTAAATTTCTTCAGACTTAAAACCTTCTCGATTTAGCATAAGGCACCCGATACATAAACAGACAACTCTGGAAAAATCGTAGCATAATTAGAAGCTACCAATGACATCATCAACAAAACGAATGGTACAACTAGGGGCATAAATGGCCATACGAACCACAGCAGACCATCATATCCACATTTGTGTGGTGTCATGAATTAAACACATGCAAAATGTACATACAACCCTAAATGCTTCGTAAAGCTGTACAATTCAAACTTAACTGACTGGCGTAAAATTGAGTTGATGTCCAGAAACTGAGCAATACACACATCCCATCCTGCTATTTAAGAGGAAAAATGGCTGACATTTAATAATAATAATAATAAAAATTCACAAAGTTTATTAATTAATCAGTAATCGATGGCTACTCCAAGCCAATTTTATTAGCTTTTTCTTCTCATAAGTCTAAAAAATTCATTAGATTGTTCCTTCAGTGTCCAACATTACCTACTTTACACAACCACTTGCCTTTTCAGCACAAACCTACTTCCTCCTCCTCTAGACAGCTCCGATTGGGTTTTTCTGCCGGGGATCTTGGTATTGTTCGTCTCCGTATGACCCGTAGCGATCAGGACTGGCCGTCCGATAGTTCCCCTGGTTTAGCGTTTCATATCGCGGTGGTCCTCTGGCACCTGGGTTGGACGAGGGTGGGATATCGTACCTCATGGGACCCCTCTGTTGCGCTGGATATGAAGGGTAGTCACCTCCCGTGGCCTCCGTGGGTCTGGGTACGGGCAACCGGGGAGAGCGTGAAGGATAGTCGTCTCGATGGGTCTCGTAGATGGGGTTCGGGTAATGGCCGATGTCTCTCTGGTTCGGGTAGTCCTCCATGGGCATCCTCCTGGAAAACCGAAGCCATTGTTATTAATGAAGGAACTAGTAAGGCTAAGATTTTTAGAGGAATCGTTTGGTCAAAAATGTATTTACCCACCATAATGTTGTTGTTTTTTTTCTATGGAATACAAAACAATAAATTGACAAATTGCATAAATGTTATTTCATACATTGGAAGTCTTATGACTTTACGATTACTTATAGGTACAATATGCAGGATTTTTGCAGTTAAATATATAAAAAAAAACACAGGGCCAATGTTATATATTTTGTTTAGTTGATTACTTACAATATCCCAAATGTTTCCAACTATTTGTAAATCGTGAGAAAATTGCGATTTTTAACCAAGGAAACGGGGCGTGTGAGCAGGGGTGAGGAGTCGCCGGTCAATGACGTCATATCCGCGTTACCCTCGGTTTCCGCCAGGTTTGACCTCGTACTGCAATAGTAACCATGGCGACAGACGTGGACAACTGGGTCGGTTATGCCTGTTATGCGTGCCCAACAGCGTGAGCGTCCCTAGCAGGGTTTTGTTCAAACATTATGGACCATGGCAAGCAGACTTTGAGACAAAAAGAGGACTAGAATGAAGATCAACATCTTTCCAGATACCGAGAGCTCGACATCCGCGGCTAACTTCGACTTAGCAAACAGGTGAACAAATCAATGTACTGTATATAAAACCAATCAATGTTGTATAGTTCAACATGATGAAAAGTTAGAATATGATCTGTATGTTATTCTCTAATGTTGATCCAGCTTAGTCCCATACAGCCAACAAACTAACATTCAACACGCACAAATGCCGCTTAGTGTGTTAGTGAAACTGTTAGAGCAAGTGAAGCAGCGCTGCGTTACCTCAAGTTTAATTCCTCTAATAAACTGACCTGTGTCTCAGCGTCTAGTTCAGTACAATTAAATGTCCTTATTCCATGTATATCCGTGGGACTCGCGTTGAGTGTGCTTCATTACTCCAGTCATGTTAAAAACATCACTGTATTAACTCATCCATTAAAGATCCATCAGCTTGACGACAAGATCCATAATTCCGCTTAATGCAGAATATACGTCATTAATGTACACCTTTGTTATTGTAAGAGGTTTGCGACCCCTGGTGGCGAAACAATCTTGCATATTGTACCTTTAATTATTTGACTTCAGTCAAATTCAAGTACACTCTCGTCCCATTTTTGCTGCGGAAAAGTGGAAGGATAATGACTTAAATTTTCATTTGCTCATCACAAGACTATCATATGACTTGAAATATAGTCATAACGTGATTTATAATCAAATATGACTACTTGTTTTTGAGTACTTGACTACTTGGAGTTGTTTTTTGCCTTTTCTGGAGCTTGACGAATGTGGTGAGGGTTTTAAAATTCTCAGTATTTGTTCCATGGCGTAAATAAAAAAGCATACGAGTTTGTAAAAACAGGAGGGCGAGTAAATAACGGAAATTTTCATGGTCTAACTGGCCAACCAACATAACCAATGACACTCCCAAGCGAAATTTGCCAACCAGCATGCTTCTTTTGAAGCTAGTTTCTCAAAGTTTTGCAGGTTAAGCTAGTTAGGAAGCCTTGCAAGGAAACCAACAAACCATCATTCCATACTAGTGAACACAACAGGGTCTGGCTGTTGGGTTTCAGCCAAAGACGTATTATTCTGTCTTTTTTACAGGTTGGGTTCGCTCATTAGCAAAATCATTAGGAAGAAGGTAAACTCTACAACTGGAATACTTAATGTGTAAACTTCCTGCAAATTAAACATTTACATTAACTCAAAGAGAGCTGATTTGCAAAAATAGGTTGTACTACTTATCATTTTTAAAGTAAATGTGTCTTGTGAATAATACATGAAAAAAAAACACACGAAAGTATGCAGTCTGGGAAATGAAGCCAAACAGGATAAAAGCAGCGGCTACATCAGGACCAAAGAAATAAAGAGCATTAAGCAGGGGTCTTTACAAAACTGCATGAATAAATGGAGGCCATCTATAGATAGAAGGGTAATGGATGCTGTATTATACAAAAAAAAAAAAAAAACATGCATTTGCATTCTTAATATTTTCAGGGTTACGACCTACATTACATGCATCTACGATCCATCAAGCTCCACAAGGGCTCTAAATAAACGAACACAGGGGAGCGGCAGCCTTTATGTCAGAACACGTGTGTGAAGGTTTCATGCATTCAGCAGTTGATGTTTAATATAGTTCGCTCTAAAGCGTGACATGTAGTCCGTTCACCATTTCACCTGCCAAAGTTAGTTACAAACAAAGAAGTGTGTGTAGACTGTGCACTGTACTGTGGTGTGTGTGTGGCTATGATCCGTCGGCAGCGTGTGTAGTGTGTCTGTCAGCTCTGACCACCCAAGAACAACTGAAACAGAAATACTGCAGTCTTAACCCTAAACGCAGTGTGTGTGTTCGTTTAAACACTTGAGACAGATAAAGGCCAAACATAGCCAGACTAAAGACTCTAGACTACCAAACGCAGTTTCATTTTGTTCTTTCGGAGCGACTGTCGAACACAAATGCTTCTATGATGAGTGATTTACAGAAAACTAATAAGTAATAATTGCAGGATGATTCTACAGGAATAAACATTTGTGAGACCTCAGGGAATGCATCCTTAAATCTTTACAATTCACTTTATATATAAAGCTGTTTGCATGAACTATATATATATATATATATATATAATATTAAATAATATATTTAATAATTATTATTATATTTAATAATATAATCTGTAATATAATTATTATATTTAATAATATAATATATATATATATATATATATATATATATATAAACATTTTTAGTAGCTGGACATTAATATATATATATATATATATATAAATCTAAACATTTTTAGTAGCTGGACATTAATATTATATATATATATATATATATATATATATATATATATATATAGTATAGACCTAATTTGACTATTTCTACCAACTGCCTTATCAAGGGGATATACAGTATGAACATTTAGATCACTTTTAACTTAAAGGATTCAATTTATTAAATATAAATACCCAACTTACACTAGAATATGAAACTTATACACATTTGAACAACTGATACCTCACATATAATATACTAGATATTAAAAAACTTAAGCATTAATGATTTATAGATGTATACTAGAAAATCATATTTATGTTATATTTATCTTAAGTACTGTAGAATGATATATACTTCCTACGATAAATCATTTAAACTAGAACATATGATAAAAAAATATATATACCTCATATACACTATCATTTGACACCTACTGTACACCATGTACACTATAATATATTAGAGTCAATTTAGTTATGACATATAACCCACAAAAATATCTGAAATGTAACTGCATATATCATTAAGGTAAGAATACATCTATACCCCATTTACACTAGAATATTTCACATGCATGTATTTCCTCAAACAAATATATGCCCATTTATTTAACTATATATAATTTATAGCCTGTACACTAGAATATTTGTGTAAATTAGTGTACAATAAATGATGTATACCTCATATACACTAGAATATAGGTATACCCCATTTAGACTGGAATACATTACACATACTTCATGGCCACTATACTGTGAGATATATACAGTGGGCTAGCGTGCTAAGTTAGCCATAATGAGAAATGCCGTGGGTTATAGACTGTATGCTGGCAGCTGAGGAGGATTAAAGCAGACTTACACACAGATGCTGGGACGGACACCAACTCTAGCGTGAGCGAACACTACAGCCATACCCTACAACTGACCCCGTGATCCAGTGACCTAAAGTAAGCCCAGAGGCTTAGGGTCACAGCTGAGCGAGCAAACGGGTGTGTGTGTGTGCGTGATGGCCAGATGTGTGCAAGTGTTCGTAATGATGTGTGTGAGAGGGAGTGTATGAATAAGCACATGTGTTTGAGATCGATGGACCAGCACGTGCATGTATGGGTAAGAGATGGACGTGCTGTTATGGTAAAGGTCATGTTTGTGTGTGTTAAAGCACCACATGTGCTTATTTGACCAACTTTGAATTCACATTAATAATGCGATGGAGAACACAGGGACACGTTTAGGAGTGAACATGCCTGCGTTTGTGTGTGAAAGACACTACAGCCTGCGGTAGGCGGTGTGATTTAACATACAAGAGCAAAAAAACAAAGTAATGACATCCTGCAATCTATCACTCTCACACTAGCACTAATCAACACTCGAAGAAACCCGCGTGCGAGTGAGCCGCGTCCGCGGACATATTTTCCGTCTCACGACAAGGGAGGAATCTGTTAGCATGAGCTCCCTGCACCTGCCCAAGACGTTCGGAAGGAAATTCTTCTCTTGGCTCCTAATTTGACCTCGACTCCTGTGTCTTCCCCCAGAGACTGACGTGCACACACAATGCCAAACAGCTGGTGGGTGAGGGCGAACAAAGGAGGGTGTGTTGAATCATAAGTAACAGGATGAAATTATGACCAGTCAATGAGTGAGAATAGATTAATGGACTGCCTGAACAATAAAACACAACAAAAACAAGATCAGGAAATTACAGTTTGTACGTAGATGGATAGATTTATAAACAGACAGATAGATAGAACAAATGATATACATACAGATTATAGATAGATAGATATCTGAATGAACAGATATATAGATAGTAGAGGTCGACTGATAGTGGATTTTACTGATATTTAGGTTTAACCATGCATGCCGATAACTGATTATTCAACCGATATTTTTAATGAATACAGGATTAAAAACAAACTAACACTCCAAGTAAAACAGTGCTGAACTGAAATGTGCTAAATAGATAGTAGAGGTCGACCGATAGTGGATTTTACCGATACCGATATTTAGGTTTGACCATGCATGCCGATAACCGGTTATTCAACCGATATTTTTAATGAATACAGGATTAAAAACAAACTAACACTCCAAGTAAAACAGTGCTGAACTGAAATGTGCTAAATAGATAGTAGAGGTCGATCGATAGTGGATTTTACCGATACCGATATTTAGGTTTGACCATGCATGCCAATAACTGATTATTCAACCGATATTTTTAATGAATACTGGATTAAAAACAAACAAAAACTCCAAGTAAAACAGTGCTGAACTGAAATGTGCTAAATAGATAGTAGAGGTCGACCGATAGTGGATTTTACCGATACCGATATTTAGATTTGACCATGCATGCCGATAACCGATCATTCAACCGATATTTTTAATGAATACTGGATTAAAAACAAACTAACACTCCAAGTAAAACAGTGCTGAACTGAAATGTGCTAAATAGATAGTAGAGGTCGACCGATAGTGGATTTTACCAATACCGATATTTAGGTTTGACCATGCATGCCGATAACCGATCATTCAACCGATATTTTTAATGAATACTGGATTAAAAACAAACTAACACTCCAAGTAAAACAGTGCTGAACTGAAATGTGCTAAATATAAAAATGAATTTATTAAAATGAGTCCCACATGAGTTCTACAGAAAATAATTTAAACATTAAAATATTAAAGGGTCAAATATGTGTTTTTTTTAGCTATAACCATATAAAAACATTTGTAAATTTCATAGGTAACACTTTGTAAGTCCCATTTGTTAACAAGGATATAGTATAGCTTTTATGAACTATGCATCCTATATACAATATACAGTTTTACTGCATGCATTATTATTTGAGCAATACAACTGTATCTTGATCGTTCATGTTAGTTTATAGTACATTAACTAAGGAAATAACAGATCAAATAAAAAATTAAAACTTCATCCCACTCCTTTTCAAGCAGCGGTGAATTTTTCTTCAATTATTCTGTTCTTGGATTATTGTCTTATGTTGTACACGTTTTCATTGTAAGCTTGAAAAAAAAATTATTACTAAATGTTGAAATTACCAAACAGTGAACAACTGTCTTCTATAACACGCATTAACCACAGTTCATGCTAAAAATTGAATCTTATTGTAAAGTGTTACCATTTCATATAAATCCAAAGAGTCAGCAGCAGATGCAAACAGCAACGGACGCAACCCGGAAAAACTATCGGTGTGGATTTTTGCCGATAACGATAGCTCCACCAATCAACTATCGGTACCGATATATCGGCAAAACCGATGAATCGGTCAACCTCTAATAGATAGACAGACAGATAGATGACAATCCCTCTTACTGAATCGACAGATATATACACTCTAAAAAATTGCTGGGTTCAATTTTTTAATTACATTTTTAACCCAACATTTGGGTTTGTCCATATTTGACCCAAAGTTGGGTTAAAACAACCCAGCATTTATAGAGTGTACAGATAGATAATTTGACACATAAACAGACACAGAGAGACAGACAGACAGACAGATACAGTGTCTATCTACCTATATGTCAGACTATATAAATCTATAGCCAATTATGTTTGTAGAGTTGGTTAGATTTACTGTATTTAATCTATGGCACAAGTTCCAGACATTAAGACCGTAGGGAAAACAGGAGCTGATGGAGGCAGAAAACAAAATAAGAGTTTCATTTCCAAACACTGATTTCATTACGGCTCCTGTGTTTCAAGGCAAACAATGTTAAAGCAGAGCACAGTCACTGCGCTTTATTTACTTGGAAGCAAAGCCACAGCCGCAGCCAAAACGCAATATAAAGTGGAGAGAGATGTCATGAGAATGAAAAGAAGTAATAGTGGTTTCTGTTGCCAAGATGAATGAACAAAGAAAAGCACACTCCTTCCTGATAATCTGAATCAAAACATCCTTTCCATAGAGGCAGAACCTCGCCATCTTAAATAAACGAATACTTCTTAATCACAATTTCACTGCATGCTCTCTAGCAGAGCTGGATGTGTTCAGGAGGGCTGCTTTTATTGGCAGTCGCGCAACTGGTGGCTTTCTTGACGGCTCTGTTGTCTGTTCCAGCTAAATGGAGCCTTTCCTTTAATTTCAATGATTTGGTTTCAGGGAAACTATTGTTTCAAATGAGCTAATTTGAAACGCATGCTGAGATGGTAAAGATCCAAACTGTACTCGGTGGAGTCTGTTCTCAGCCTCTGTTTGCAGACAACAGTGGCGTTGTGTAACCTCCTGCCTCTGGCTGATCTTTATCCAATCAAATGCAGGGTTAAGACTCAGACCGATTAGCCGGCGAGTCTGCTGAGAAAGAGCTCTTCACCCTAATCCACCTCCTGCTGAGGTTAAACGCCAACGGAAACCATTCTTTTGTATGCAAATGGAATTACCTCAGACGCAAAGCATTTCTTAAGTTTATTACCACATAGTGACGAGGGTTATGCGAAAGCAGTACAACTAACCTGTTTTGTAAATGTTTATATAGTACAGGAAAATATATTGTTTTATATTAAATTAAATGCTATACAGTGTAAACAACACAGCAAAACTTAGGGTGTGTTCACACTTGGCATGTTTGCTTCAATTAAAATGAACTCTGATGCATTTACATTTATTCATTTAGCTGACACTTTTATCCAAAGCGACTTACAATTGCTATATATGTCAGAGGTCGCACACCTCTTCTTGCTCAGGGACACATTGGTGTCTCAAAGTGGATTCGAACACCAAAGGCATGTGTCTTATCCACTGCGCCATCACCACCCCACTGTTGCGATTGCCCTGTTAGTGTGAACGCTGCCATCTGAACCCTGGTGCCACCAAACAAGCGAGACCGCTGAAAATAAAGGGTCTCGATCCGCTTCCAAACAAACTCAGGTGTGGTTCGAATGAAATACGAACTCAACGAACCAAAAACAGGACATGATGTCACACGATGCGACCCTGAAAAGGACAACGCCCAAGCATACCTGTTTTTTTCTCGTCATAGTTGTGATATTTCCCATCACGGTTCAGTACAGGCATCAGAACCACGTCTCCTCGCTGCAGATTTTTGTTAGTGTGTGTCTTTGTTGATGTTTTGACTCTTTTACAAATTTTATAAGCTCGTCATGAGTTCTCAGCTGGTCAAAATACCAACATGTGTAGCTACGCACATACAACGAGTGCATTTAGCCCAGAACACAGCATTGTTTCAGATGTTCGGTAAGTTCCATCACCAGATGTACGTGATAAAAGCCGACCAATTAGGATGAACATCCTTATGCCTTTAGGTTCAGTATCTTTAGGTTTAATCTTGCAAAGAACAAACAGAATGGCACTTTTAGTAAAGTGACAAAATACAGCAATGCTGTAAAAACATGTAATGTTAAATTACTTTATAGATATAATAAACTGTTCGAAACTTGACTACTAGTTTTTGTGTGAGAAAAACATAAAATACATTTAAAAGGAAACATTTTAAACAAAAATGTAACATAGAACGGAGTGGAAATTTCCAACACGTTATCATCCTAGGGCATCATGTATTGATGCTTTTGAAATTTCATCTAAATCCAACGCACATGGCACCCTTTAGCTTCAATATAACACACACAGAGAGCTTTGTTTGGTTATGGGTAGGTTTAGGTCTGGGGTAGGGTTAGGGTTAGACCACTAGGAGGCGCCTTGTGGCCCATAGATATCTGCGTCTCATACTGACGCCATGTGCGTTGTATGTAGACGAAATGTCAAATGCGTCAGTATATGACGCCTTGGGATGAGAACGAAGTGGAAATTTCACAATGTTGTCCGCTTTCCGCTGACTAGCGCCATGAACAATAGTGATGGCTCACGGTTAGTTTCATTTGGGATTCAAACCAGCAACCTTCAGCTTACCAGCTCTGAGCTTTAACCACTACACCACATCACCCAGCCTCAGGCCTGCAGCAAACTGAGTGATTGTGTGTGACTACTGCATTATGGCTCCTATAGAGGAACACAGTATAAAATTGCTCTCTGTGACAAGAGTGATGTGACATACTGTTTGATGTGATCGGTTTCAGCCTTAAGGAACTTTTAGAAAAGACAGAAACAAGCACTTTTGCTTCTACTGAGTCACACATGCACACACTGGGAGAGCAAGAGAGAGAGAGAGAGAGCAGGAGAAACCGCGCACTGGGAAATATATGCTAATGTAAGGGAGCGCAGTCATTTGAAAGGAAATGGGCCTGAATGAGCACCCTGAGGGAACCACAGCACAAAGTTCAGCCCTGAAAAATGTATTTCATTTCATTTAAATAGTCCGCTCTTATGAATACAGCGGGGCTTCGGGGAGAGCTGGGAGCCGCAGGAGGGCTGAGGTGGGAGTTTATTTTGGGGGGAAATATCAAAACAAGATGTGGAGCCTAAGAAAAGTCAAAACAAATGATTTTATAAGTAAGGAAAACTTTGTCCAACTTGCTCTGATGTCTCATTTGTAGGTGTTTTGCAGGTCTAAGTTCTAGAAAATATGCTTTGATGTGGCTTTGGGTGGATTTCAAAACGACTAAAGGGTCCAAATCTATGTCATTTGCATGGTTTAACTACAGATTGTGGTAGTACCATAGTATAGTGCTAACATATACCAATTTACTGAACGATTGTCATATTTACTTGCCACAGTATTTACTAGCATCCCTACTAAGATACTTCAAAGCATTGCATTGTTTGACAAAATAACAAATATCATGGTACTTCTTGTTTTTATAAAAACAGATCTCTTAGCATTTAAGTGCAGAAGATTTCAAAATGCAGTTTTAACTAACTTGCGTGAAAAAACTAAGTTGATGTATGTGGCGAGCAGGACAGTGGTGTGATTGATAATGAGCGACATCTGCGCGACGCACCGGTCTCGCATCTCTCACGGAGGAGCGAAGGCATAAAGGAGGAGCGGCGACAGTGAAGGGTGAGAGAGGACCAGGCCTGGATTTATGTTTTGCTGTTTATGTTTTATTATGTGACAGCAGTCGTCCTTCGAGAGGCTGCTGTCTTGCTTTTGTTTTTGTTTTATTTTGTTTTTAAAATTTTGGGAATGTTTGCCGGTTCCCACCGCCTCCTTCCCATAACAACGAACTAAGTTACAATGCTAATGCCCATTTCTGTTGATTAGCATCAACAAGAATATGCAACATATTTCTTTTTGCATTCGGATTTGATTTCAGACACATTTTGGAAAGAAATGTGTGTTCTTAAGTATATTTTTTGGCCTTAAAAGGATAGTTCATCCAAAAAAATGAAAATTCTGTTATCATTTGCTTACCCTCATGTTGTTTCAAAACTGCAATCAGCTCTCTAGGTCGTGGATCAGTATATCGTGTTCATGAATTTGGCACTGGTAAACATTAAGGACCCTGACTCGCTACACATTGGGGCACTGATGACTATTTACGGCGACATTACAACATCCTCATTTTACATCATCAGTACATCTATAGCTGTAAACTAACTATAAATGTTAGCGAGATTATGTTCACTACCTGTCTAGCGATGTATTTTTATGCTGGAATATAATGAAATAACTGTTTGATTTTTCAAAACACTTATCATGCATCATTATATGTTGTGTGATTTTGGCTATGTTTTGGTTTTCTGAATTTCCATTAAGAGCATGGTGAGCAGCGATTCTCCCTGGTTTCACGGTGCATTGTGGGACTTTTTATGGAGCGAAGGATTCCATGCACTGCAAAGATTTAGTGATTGAGACGTTCCTTAAAATTGTCAAGACTCTCTGACTAGTGCCCTGACTACTGAACAACCTTTGACTTACTTTCTTCTGTATAACATATTTTGAAGAACGTTGGGGTCCAAACAACATTAGACCCCACTGACAATTTTTTCCTGTAAGAACAAAAAACTTTTTTCAGAGTAAAATTTGATTCAAATATGACTTTTACTGGCCTTTAGTATCACACAAAACTATTTTTCTTACACTATGACCTACTGTCAGATGCCACAGTAGAGCCACGTCATATCTGCGTATGTTTGTGGAGAAAAATTATTAAAGCACTTAAGATCCCGGGATGTGAGCCAGGATAGCATTCCCAGCTTCCTGTCTGGATCCCGCTCCTTTGGGAGCAGATCAGGTGAATATTCCGGGATGAGGAAAGCTCTCGGAAGGCAAACACTCAAGATTTAATTAGGGAGCTGAAAGAGGATTAGACTGAGTGTGTGTGTGTGTGTGTGTAAAGGACCTCCACCTTCCTCCGTCTTGTTTTGTTGACTCTACGGATCCAACAGTGCCACATATGTCCAGCATATGGTACAAGAACAAACAAACCTGGGTGTAAGGGAAAATGCACACGCAAACACAGGCTTACCTGGACACAGTGGCATACGGTTGATCCACGTCGTTGTATTTCGGAGCCATTCGTGGATCAGGCCCTCTGATCTGCAAAGCAAAGGAAAATCAAATTAGATTGTCACAATCAGCTAATGTAATATTCAGATGTGTTTTAAAAGGTGAAGAGCGTAATTTCTGTACACAAGCATACCCAACGGAAATACAAAAGATGTGTAATCACAAAAAAAAGCATGAATAACTATGAAAATTAAGTGATAGCAAAATTGTAATAGCACAAAACATTTGCGAATAGTCAGGTCACCTTTATTTATATACAGTATAGCGTTTTTTACAATACAGATTGTTTCAAAGCAGCGTTACAGTGTTTGTTTTGGCTGCACAGCAGATTTAGAAGAAAAATATCGTCATAATCCAGCTTACGTTATTTAAGTAATGGTTCATTTTTGTCATAACAGTTATTAATTTAGTTAATTTATCTATGGGCTCTATGCACGGCGTTATTTCCGGTGAAGCATTAGGGATGCTCGATAACTTCCGCCGATCATAGAGTCCAATGCAATACCGAGAATTTATATTGAATTTTATACTCCATGGTTATACTAATGAAACGTTAGTCACAAAAACAGATAAAACAGACACCCCTCGTTGTGTTTACGCTTCTTTTTAAAATTATATTAAATAAACATAACTATATATAAAATTACATCTAAACGTATGTACGTTTCGTTTCAAAGACGGGAGGACAGTAAATATTGAAGACTCTGCCATAATCCCGTTTTCTCCGGTTTTCCTCCGCTTTAATCTACACAACCGGAAATGGACGAGCATCCTTACGTTATATGCGGAACTTATGCGTGCATATAGCCCATAGAGCCGCACGTCACTGACAAGCTGCGCATAAAAAATAATCGTAATAAGCCGAATCGGTTTAAGTGCGATTTAATGTTTAGTAACTATACTGACTTGAGAAACTTTAATACAGATTCATCTCTGTTTAATTTATACAGTGAAGACTATGCAGTGTTATTTTACATTTGATTACTTTATTACATTATCTGAAAAGTGAATTTTCACTGGTATCTAAAATGTTTAAAAAATAAAAAGTATTTATGAGTTTATCATATAAGTTACCGGCCATTGGCAGGTGTGGTAAAAAGTTAGTTACACACACACACACACACACACACACACAACCCTGGGTCATTGCTCCCAAAAGTGGGATCTTATCTGTGAAAGAGAAGCTGGAGAGTGGTGGTATAAATTCTGACAATGGGAAAGACTGATCACCTGTATGGCCAGAATAGACGGATGAAAGAATGAGAGGAACAGAGGAAAGCAGGGAATTGTCTATCGTTCAGATCATTTGGCATGCGCGGCAGTCTATCATTCCCACAATCATCTCTCGCTTCTCTAAATTTGACCTTTACGGCGTGTGCGCGTCGTCATTTCTCTGTCTCTCTTACTCTCGGTGACATTCGATCCCTGCGAGACACCTTTGTGTTTAAAGATCACACTTAGCATGCAGGGCAGAGCCGAGGGCCGCCATTACATGCGCTTATAACCGCCTCATTGAGACAAATGCCACCATTTTCCTCACATAGTCCCCAGAAATGAGCTACCCTTCTTTACATAATGCCTGTAACCTTCATCTGTCAGGATCTGCCACACGCAGAACTCCCACAATCCCACTGCGGTCATATGAGACTACTGTTAAACCCTGCGTACTCCACTTATTCATCTTATACAAGCTTGCAAAGCTTTGGAATAGTCGCATAGAGAGGAATAAGTTTTAGTTGTTCATTGCAATCATAACAAAACCAAAATAGACGTCAAAGGGGAAACAATGCATCCAATGTTCTTTTATATTGATGATTAAGTAACATGTTTGTCATTTCCTACACTCTTAGAAAAAAGGGTTCATTGGGGTTCTACTGTATATATGAAGCATAGGGTTCTTTAACTCCAAAACACCTTTTATGCTAAAAAAGGTTCTATAATGACAAGAATGAACCCTTTTGGCTCAAAGGTTCTTTATAGGCTATTATTCATTCATATATTACATTATTCTGCAACATTTGTCGTTGAAATTAAATTATTGTTTATTAAACTGTCGTAGTAGGCTAACTTAATATCACATTTTAATCATGCTGATTTTTGGAGGAGAAAAACTGAAATGGCACTCTTCGTGTGATATTGATTAACTACATAAAATGATATAAATATGTACATTTTCTAACCCCCATATCTTGAATTTTGTGATCATTCACATGCATTCATAAATACATTTTAGGGTCTTGATGTTTGTCAATAATATGAAATATTCCGGAAAGAACAAAACAAATGATAATGAATGAACCCAAAAGATTCCATATAGAACCTTTTTCCTGGCTACAAAGAACCCTAAATAATAAATCAATAATAACATTTACTAAATATTAAATAATAACTAAATATTGCATTACTACTGCCACAGTGCTTACATTTATGGACAGAAACGTCGTACATGGAGTTATGAAAAATGTTAATGTAATAGCTTGGAGAATGTAAAAGGAATTGAAACGTAAAATCAAGTAATTTTCATCTTGTTAACATGTTGCTTTATTTAACATTTAAGAAAATTTCTGAAAATTCTGAAAATTGAAATAGTCTGGCGAGATGGGGCCACGGGTTGGCACATTCCCAGGACGGACCTGCTGCGTCTTTATCCATGGCTTCGTCTCTTATCTAAATCTGACCATGGAGTAGACTTTAGGGGAAAGATAAAGGTGATTGCTGAATCAGTGGTGCCTGCACAATCCAATCACATTTGAGAGGGATTTTTCTTATTTCCTTTTTTTTTTTAGAAGTAGTAACTCGTACTCACGGTTATGGATAGAAATGTGGTGGAGTAAAGAGTACAATATTTGCCTCTCAAATGTACTTAAGTAAAATCATGAGTACTCCCCAAAAATGATACTCAAGTAAAGTACAGATCCCTCAAAATTGTACTTAAGTACTATACTCAAGTAAATTTACTCCGTTACTGTCCGGCTCAGCCAATAATAAACTCATAAATACTTTTTCCGGCCATGGAGCTTGTGACACCAACAATTTACTGTAGATACCGGTGAAAATTCACTTTTCAGATAATGTAATAAAGTAATCAAATGTAAAATAACACTGCATAGTCAGAGATGAATCCTTATTAAAGTGTCTCAAGTCAGTAAAGTTACTAAACATTAAATCGCGCTTAAACCGATTCGACTTATTACGATTATTTTTTATGCGCAGCTTGTCAGTGACGTTACGTACGGCTGTAGTCCAGAGCGGCTGTATAGATAAATTAACTAAATTAATAACTGTTATGATAGAAATGAACCATTACTTAACTAACTTGAGCTGGATTATGACAATATTTTTCTTCTAAATCTGCTGTGCAGCCAAAACAAACTTTGTTTTCCTGTTAACACTGTAACGCTGCTTTGAAACGATCTGTATTGTAAAAAGCGCTATATATAAATAAAGCCTTGACTATTCGCAAATGTTTTATGTGCTATTACAATCTTGCGCATAACTTAAATTCGCAACGTTGCTATTGTCTTCCAATGTTTACCGTCAACTGCAGAAGAAAGAAACTCATTCAGGTTAGGAACCACTTGAGTTTTCATTTTTTATGTGAACTATCCCTGGATGTCAGTGCGATAAAACACTACCAAGTTGCTTCCATAGTGCCGGTTATTACAAAACACGACTTTAGATCTTCCATATTACCCACGTGTTTCTCTTCACTGCCCACAGATGTTATCTCGGGCTCAGGCGATTGATCTTTACTCGGTAATTAGCATTTTAGGCAGAAAGGACAAGACGTGGGCCTGCTGCCAGACGCTTGACTCCAATTGAGAGAGAATTTGAAACTTTGCCACGGCAGGCTTGGTGGTCTGGGCGAGTTTTACCCTGTGGGGTCAAAAAGGATCAACAAAACCTGCTCAACCCTGCTAAACCTCACCAAAGGGAGGGAGAGGGCATTGGGGCACCATGGCAACCGAGCTGCCAGAAACCAGTTGAGTCTTTGCGGTGCTGTTATCAGATCAAAACGGCTGTGTGGACGGATGAAGGACTCGTGTGCTGCAGTGCATGTTGAGAAATGTGCATGCTACGCCGGCGAACTGGACTGAGACGGCAAATACTTGCCACAACAAACGTGCAAACATTTGCAAATAGGCAAACAGCACTCATGCGTTCAGATGCAGGGAGATCACGAGGAGTGTGTGCGTACATGTTGAGCATGAACAGCAAGGTCACCTGGACTCACTGGGACTTATTCAGTCACACCTATTTTATACCTCGAGAACAAAACAAAACAGACATAAGCAAAGGCGTTTAGCAATAAACATTTAAGCTATACGTAAGAATAAATTAATTTTAAGATTTTTTTTATGTTTTTGAAAGAAGTTTCTTAGCCTGCCAAAGCTGTATTTATTTGATCAGAAACAGAGTAAAACAGTACTATTGTGAAATATTATTAGTTTTCTACTTTAATATATTTAAAAAATGAATTGCGATTATGAGTTTATATGGAATGAACAGAAAATGATCCGCCCCAGTGGACATTTTCTCCGTTATGAATACCATGCACACTTTACCCTTTTTTTTTTCTCAAATTTGCACGAATTCGGGGGTGGCAATTGCTTGAATGCTGGGCTCATTATTATTCTCCATAAACAACTAGAAAACACAACTAATTCTTTGCATTGACTTTAAAGGGTTAGTTCACCCAAAAATGAAAATTAAGTCATTAATTACTCACCCCCATGCTGTACCAACCCCGTAAGACCTTCGTTCGTCTTCGGAGTACAAATGAAGATATTTTTGATTAAATTTGAGAGCTGTATAACTACCACATTGGCTCCTAAGGGACTGCCTCTTGACGGCCCAGAAAGTCAATGAAGAAAATGTTTAAATATCCCAAGTGACTACCGTGGCTCAACTATATGTTTATCAAGCGACGCGAATACTTTTTGTGCGAAAAAACAAACAAAAATAACGAGTTTATTCGACTATTTCTTTTCTTCCTTGTAGGCCAGAACGAGACTTCCTTATAGATTTCCACGACGCATGCGCGAGAATTGCGATCTAAGCTGGTGTGAGCAGATCGCAAATCTCGCGCATGCGTCGTGGAAATCTAAGGAATTCTCGTTCTGGCCTACAAGGAAGAAAAGAAATAGTCGAATAAACTCGTTATTTTTGTTTGTTTTTTCGCACAAAAAGTATTCGCGTCGCTTGATAAACATATAGTTGAGCCACGGTAGTCACTTGGGATATTTAAACATTTTCTTCATTGACTTTCTGGGCCGTCAAGAGGCAGTCCCTTAGGAGCCAATGTGGTAGTTATACAGCTCTTAAATTTAATCAAAAATATCTTCATTTGTGCTCCGAAGACGAACGAAGGTCTTACGGGGTTGGTACAGCATGGGGGTGAGTAATTAATGACTTAATTTTCATTTTTGGGTGAACTAACCCTTTAAATCCAAAATATCACCAAATAGGCGCTTTTACATTTCGCTTTGGAACCAAATCTTCCGCCATTGTCTTGTCAGTCAGCTCCTCACTCGTGACAAATGAAACCTGACTCCTGATGCAACACTCAGTCGGCTCGCACCGCATCGAGCAGACACGTTCAGTTTTTACTTTTATTGTCTGTTCACTAACTGAACGAAATTATTTTTATTACAATAAAACAATCTAAACGACGTTGGGGCAAGTGATGTAACCGACTATCGCAGCAAGCCTAATATATATTGGACATACACACTCTACACGCAAACTTAGCGGGTGCCACTACCAATTTAAAGTCCTCAGGAACTTTTGTTCTTTATCATTACTTTTTGGTAATTAGATTCCATTGATCTGGGCGCAGAGTCAAACTCATTGGCAGTCTGGACTCAAGTGAAGTTTTGTGGTTGGACTCAAACTTAGCATGTTTCTCAACAAACAAACTGCGCTCAGCATTTGCCACAAGAAACTCAAGCTGTGAGTGATGTCCCTGAAAACTTTGAGTATGTGTCGACCACTGTGGGCTTTTTTTTTACATTACAGTTACACAAACAATTAAAAATGACTTTCATTTTATAAAGAAGTAGCACTTTATTTCCTAGAATGCCATTACCTATTAAATTCCTCTAAACTACAATCAAAATTCGAAATCACAATAAATTCTACTTGTAATTTCCAATTTGTTTCCTGTGTAATGAGCCAATATTTAAAAACCTACAGTGAAGCCGCTTAAAGGTTGCAGATTTTGACAGTCCCCGGTTATTTAGTGAGTCTTTATTTGAATTAATAATCTAATCAACACAATATCTTGGTTTAGTTTGGTTTAAGGCCTCGGTTCACTTCACTCTGTAGAAGACATTACAAGTTAAACAAGCTACATTGGTCAAACTTTCCACAAAGCTGGCAGCATACTCCACCTCAATGCTAATACAAACACTCGCCGTGATCGTATCGCTTGTTGATTCTCTCCCTAGAGTCTCTGTGGCCGCGGTGTGTGCAGTGTTGTGATCTTTGATGTAGTGCCGCTATTGCTCGATGCCCTCTAACGTGCCCTGAAAAGCCATGGTCATGCCGCCCAGACGGCCCAGGCTTGTTAGCAGCAGATGGTGGAACCATTTTGAGAGGGTGATTTACACACAAGGCTGTAGGAGGCTGGTCATGACCTCCGCATGTATGGAGCCAGTGAAAGGGAGGTTCTTTTGCGGTCTAGTACGGGAGTGATGTGTTGTCCTCTGTACAACGCGCACATGGATTGTTGTGGATGATACTAGGATTTTTTTTTTTTTAAGGAGAACTCTGGCACAAAATGAACCCTTTGGTCTAATTACACATTGTTACCTAGTCAACCGTTATCTTAGATTTGTTTTCATGATTGCCGAATGTAAATAGTTTTATCTATAAAAACAGTTTAGCCTATAACGCTAGTATAACGCTAGTATATAGGGCATAGAGCAATGACAAATAAAAATCGCTTGCTATTACCACTAACAAGGCTCAAAATAGCCCCACACTAACACGGTTACATAATAAGGGTCCCTACATTTAAACCGAAGCATTGAAAACTTTGTCAGTGCCCATACAGTTTAATAAGAAGATATTTTATACATACAGTCAACTTCGCGAATACAGGAAGAAGCCATCTTTGAAAAATAGTCTCTACCAGTCGAACTACGAATGCCGATCCAAGTGCGCTGAACTGTGCAGAATCTCATATGCAGTGTTGTAGTACTCGAGACTCGGACTCGTCTCGGACTCGGTCTCGAGACCATATTTTAATGGTCTTGGTCTTGTCATGGACTCGTGTCCATTTGGACTCGGAATTGACTCGTACTCGAACATTTTTTTTTTTTTAGGACTCGGAATTATTCCCGAGTCCACTCGAGTTCAATTAAAAATATTTTTCATGATTATTAATGTATGTTAATAAAATATTTCTTTAAATTGATTGACACGCCCAGTGATTGGTGATTTTCTAGTGCGCAACTGCGCATGACAAATTGTAATAAAATTACTTTTAACACCACCTACTATGTGGCCTTTTTACCCTAAACTGATCATATTCAGTAAAAAAAAAAAAAAAGGATTTCTCTAAGTAAATAAAAGTAAATTAGGTAATCAACCATCACTGGTCTCGGTCTCGACTCGGACTCGACCGTCTCTGGTCTCGGACTCGACTCGGACTCGACTCTCTATGGTCTCGGTGTCGACTCGGACTCGAGTGAGGTGGTCTCGACTACAACACTGCTCATATGGTCCGTTGTTTCCGGAAGAAACACAAACACGAACCATTTTCTTCTCTTCAATATGTACATGTAGCCTACTGTTCGCGCTCACCTTATCACCCTATTTACATCTCACGTCGCCCTACAGCTTGGAAGCTGAACTGTCCAATAATAATTTAGCCAACCGCATCCAACTGTCGCACACACACTCGCTGTTTATCCAGCACCGGCTTTGGAATGAACGATATCCATAGACAATTTGAGGAAGTGGTGGGTGAAGTGACGTAAGCCGTAAAGCAGTCCAATTTAGTAGTTCTTTTCGTGCTCCGGATACTACCCGAAACCCCAACTTACATAAAAGCGATACAGACCCCGTCAGGCTATGGCAACCTGTTTCAAGTCGATGTACCATCTCAAGGGTCTTGGAAATATATTATGACGGTTGAAAAACTACATAGTGTTACTTTAAGTATATAATATAATAAAATATATTATACAAAATTTCTAATACAACATTCTAATAAAGTACGTATTACTGAATAATCTAGTGTTTTGACCGAATCGGTTAAGTGATTCAATGACTCACTCACAATGATTCAGAGCTTTTAAACGAATCAGATGAATGAGTCACGAGTCATTTGTAGACACCAACATGTAACCTGCAGAAAGATTCGCTGTAAAATCCCACCACTAATACACAAACTGACAGTCTGTGATGCAAACAGTGAAGAGTCTAACTGCATAAAAACACATTTAGAAAACTATAATTGGGGCTTATGAAAACATAGTAACTGTTTAAATTGCTATAATCTGCCACCAAAGTGCAAAACATGTTTAAGTCCAAATAAAGAATTGGGGACAGTTATTATTCTGTCCTTGCTCATTCCTCCCCCACCGCTCTTTTCTTTTTGTTTTAGTGGCTTCATTCAGATTCCTAACCAGTGTTTCCTCTGTGATATGAGTTGGCCTTCCTGTAAGGCTCGTCTTTGACCTACCAAAGAAGGTGTGACCTGCGTGCTAGAGCAAAGAAGAGTCAAGGCCTTTTGTTCCCCGCCTTTCTCACTTTCTTTCACTCTTAATCTGTCTCTGAGCTCATATTGATATGTTTTGACATCCCAGGCACCTGGTTTTAGGATTTGGGGATTATTTGTCGGTTCTGCAGAGAGCCACCTAGTCGCCGTCACTCAATCTTTTTACACTCCGCCGTCACGGCTGCCCATCAAGCCGGTGTGTGTGTGTGTGTGTTTGGAGATGCAGATGCTGGCTTAATTAGACCTGACAGGGCCAGGATGCTCGTCTCAAGCTGTTCTGTTTCGAGGAAGAGAGGATAACAATCTGAATGACAACCGTCTAAATTTTCTATCTTCGGTTACTTTTTCTTCCACTCTCCTCTCTGTTCTCATTTTACTTGGATGTTCAATGGGATTACTAAGGCATTCTGGGTAGTTGCTAGGATGTTTAATGTGGTCACTAGGGCGTTTTTGGTGATTGAAATGTTTTTCCAGGTAGTTAGGGTGTTCTTTGTGGTTACTAGAACAGAAGAGCCCAACCCAAACTCTGTAGTGGTGCTTTTCCACTGCATGGTACGGCTCAGGACGGTTTGGTACGGCTCATGTAAAGAACCTAGTATTTTCTTTTTAAGTAATTAGTAATAATCTGCTCTATTGATATCGTTTGGGTCCCTCCTTCAATGTAAGCAAGAAGGCAAAACTTTAACTTAGCCACACAATTTGCAGCCCATAGCACAGTATTTCAGGGGTTTCACCACCCCTAAGTATGATAGTAACAGTGATGCCAGTCTTTGGAAACACCACTAATAAATCAGTACCTCCAGAAAAACGCGATTATGCGATCGCTGAATTCAATGCAAAATCAGCCAAAGTCCGCATATTTATGCAGGGGCCGCATTTTTTCAAATACGCCGCACTTTCGCCACATAAATTGCCGATTTCCGTGCAAAATATGCGGGGTTTGCATAATTTCATAATCCTCGCATTTTCGTTGCAAAAAAAGTCACATGTATCTTAGCAGAAAGTTGAAAAATGTTGCGTTTGCTTCACACAAGAGCAGCCATTTCCCCCTGTTTCCATGGGAATGTTATGAAGTGACGCAATTACGCGACGCCAGACACACTCACGGAGGCGATTGACATCTCACAAATCGAACTCGTATTCTGTCTGTCACACGTTCTACCGTCACATATTGTTACTTAATAAACAACATAAGATAAAAGAAGTAGCATCAAACAGACATGGGGTGTTCGAGGCGCACATATAACACTGCAGAGAGCTCTTAAAGGGGCCACACCTTATTTACACTCGTTACAGTCTGAAATAAAACAAGATGAGAAATTAAATATTCCCAGCACTTTCTATGATGTAGTATGCTTGCTTATCAAAGGAAGTAATAAGAAATGACTCTTACATTAGCCTAGTGAGAACAGGATGTTGGGGGAAATCACTTTTTTTCTCTTTTTCATCAAACCACAATTTTTGCAAGTTCCCTCAATTTTTGCAAATTCCTGCACTTTCATCCATAAAATTGCATAAATATCCCGCATATTCCATCGCATTTTTAAAGAAAACGGGCCGCGTAATCAAGCAATTTTTGCCCGCAACAATCACAAAAAAACTCCGTGTTTTTCTGGAAGGACTGACTACTATTATGGCAAATGTTATATATAAATCGCAAATTTTTTCACAAATTTTTGGAAATTTTTGGAACCACCACAAAATCAGTCACTTTGTGAAATCCTGGAGGGACTGATAAATGTACTGATAATTACTCCTTCCATTGGTCAGAAACTCTACTGGTTCATCCCTACTTGTGCGGTATGAGATCATAGACGAGATCTGAAGAACAGACACACACACTAATACACACGAGACAGACTGAAGGTCTGTGAAAACCAGTCTGTAATCCAATTAAATTCTTCTGTTAATGAATCATACACCATCCCTGCTGTGTGTGTGTATGTGCGTCGACACCACATGCTAGTCCTTATGGCGGCCTGAACGTCCTTCTCCGTTTCTTCTGTTATTCTGACAGCAACTATTTATCCTTTTATTCATTTCACATATTCATTCATATATTTCGGAGTAAACTGCCACTTCTCTATGAAGTACAAGTTCATTTACTAAACGGACATTGTCAAAAACTTTATACCTCGGATCGTTTTTACAGTCAACATTAAAACTACCAATCAGCTCTAAATAAGACAATATATGGTTCAAGCAACTATTAACGTATATTAAAAATATTGTTGGTTTAACATAAAAAAATGAAGTAACCTGGTTGCCTTAAAACTTTAAGTTCATTGAAATTGAAAAATTGAGTTAATACAATGAAGGAGATTGATTTAATCATCAGAAACTCGAAATATCATGTTATCTGAACCACATAAATTATCTAAGTTGATTTGATAGAAGAAAAAAAACATTATGATAACAAATCATGATTTGCTTTTTACAGTGCATTGTATATACTAATGTATATATTACTGTTCAAAAGTTTGGGGTTTTTTTAGTAACACTTAGGAAGTTAATTACATTAATTTACATGAAGTAACAGTGAAGAATAGTTCTAAAGCATTTATTAATAGTCATTGTTAATTTTAACATTTAATAATACATTATTCAAATCACAAGTTGTATCTGTTAACATTAGTTACTGGACCTGAGCTGATTATGAACTAGCAATGAACAGTTGTATTTTTATAAAATAACATTAAAACATATTAACAGATACTATAACAAATGTATTGCTCATTATTAGATAACATTACTAAATGCATTAACTAAAGCCAACTAATAGAACTTTTTTAAAGTGTGCTCACCAAGACTGCATTTATTTGATAAAAAAATACAGTTAAATCAGTAATATATTATTTCTATTTAAAATTTTCTATTTGAATACATTTTAAAATGTGATTTACAGTATATTTATATTGCAAATAACACGATTAATTTGAAATAGAATCTTTTGAAAACACTTTTTTTTACTGTCAATTCCAAACAATTGAATGCATCCTTGCTGAATAAAAGTATTAACTTCCTAAAAAAAAAAAACGTTCAAACTTTCTGTAATGCATGCAGTAATTTAAATTATTAGTGTAGTAGTATGAAAGTGTAGGGAGACTGATTTGATTAGGACATTAGCAATGTTTCATGGAGGCAATTTAGCAAAGTAAATAAAATATGATTTGATTTTAATTAAATGTTTAATGCTGGCCAGAAATATATTTTGACTGATCTGAATAGGAGTAAATTGTGTAACGTTATTCACAGAAATGTTATAATGGCAAGTTCAAACCAAATTTAAGTTGGCTGGCGGCCAAGCGGAATGCAATCTCACTAACTAGTTAACCTGTAAATGGTTGTTAATCATTACACCATTCATTAAAACAACTGTGATGTAGATGTGCTTCAATGCATCCAAATGAAAGGTTAATCTTTGCCAACTCTAACCTATCATTTAACAAACTATTTTTCATGCAACATCGGACACTAGATATGTCACTTTCTTTCCAGCATCAGAGCCTCTATTTTCTCTCTCAGTCGTTCCTGGAAAGTCTCGATGAATTTGTGTTTTTTCCAGCAGATGTGTGTAATCATATAAACTATAATTGTAAACTTTGCCCAGCCCTGGACACAACCCTCAATCTCTCGAAAATGAAGTGCTGGACATCTGGGTGGACGCGAGCATGGCTCCGGGCGCTGAAATGACAGAGTTCAGGGCTCCGATAAGTGCATCTGAAAAAAAGCCTTCGTTCCAATTTAGATTGAGTTTTTGTTTTAAAGTGCCCAGAAAGGAACGGCTGACTGTCACCCTTGCCATTTTTAAACCATGTGATTTCTAGAAGGGATTTGAGCGAAATTGTCAATTTTCTCATCTCTGTGGTTCTGTCTGGCTTCTTTTCCTACTGTTTCAGCATATTTTTTCCCCCATATTTTTAATGCATAATAAATCTCATGGCTCATCTTCATAATATCTTGTTGGATGCCCCCATTTGTCATTTATTATTTTATTTTTACACAAGGAGCAAAAATCTTGAAAGGCAACGAGCTGAGCAAGTTTTCTCGGCACTATTTTAACACAAAGGAATAGTTCACTCAAAAATGAAAATTCTGTCACTTCTGTCTGATTTTCTCTCTTATTTAGAAGACAAAAGGAGATATTTTGATAGACATTGGGTCAAAACAACATTGGACCCCACAACATTGACTTTTACTGTATGGATGAAAAAAACATTATTATTACCTAAAACAATTACAAATTGACTTGTTTTGGGTAATTTAAATAAAGAAGAAATAAAATATTAGATGAAAACTTATACTTTAAGTATACTTTAACTACTTATAAATCTTATAAAAATATTTTTAAAATGATTAAAAATAAAACTGAAATAAATATAGCTATATAGAAATAAGTTAGAAACATAATACAAATGAGAAAAAAACAGCAAAATTACTCAAATTTAATCTAAAATGAAAATGAAAACAGAAATTAAAAAAATAAAAGCTAATTCAAAATATTAATAAAATGTATAATAGTATATAAATTATAATAAAATAACACAGGTTTAAAGCGACATGATTCATCTATAAATTAAAGAATAATATACAAATCAAAATAAATAAATAACAAAAGGCATGCAGTTCTATGCAATTGTCTATTGTTTTGGTTGAATTAACAGTAGAGAATATTAAAATGGCTGTGGAAAGATCTTGCCATAATCTTTGAGCCCGTCTCATATTTATGAGTGAAAAGAGAGCATTAATGCTAACACTTATCTCTGAGCCTCATCACCATGAACGACAGACTCTCATAATGCAGAGGGAGGAACCAGCGAACGAGACCAGTGGCGAGATGCGCTGATCTTTCTTCCTTAATGACCCAAAGAGTTATTTATTAATACCGTTTTAGTTATGTATTAAGCAAGACACGTCTGGTGCTGGGAGTTTATGGGTGATAAACAGCCCTCGGTTTGCACATTAAGACCAAGGCGATAATAAGACGTCCTGCTGTCATAGGGATGAAAAACAAAACCATGACGGGAAGCTGGATTTGCATGTGTGCCCAGCGGTGCGGCGTGTAGGTGCGGGATGTCAAGGGATGGGTCAGCTCACTTACAGCTCTGGGCATTGCAGACGCCCCACCACACACACACACACACACACACACCCACACAAACTACTACCTATAGAACAAGCCAACTAGACAACATCAGGATCTAAAAATACATCTGGGTTTATACAGTATGCATGCTGAAGACCATACCACGAGTATCGTAAGCCTTCAATTTTAAAGCAAACCTCCTCCAAAAAAAACTCACAAAGGGGTTGAAAAAGAAAGGTGGGGGTATATGGAAATAAGTGGTTGCAATATAGTTTTCAGGGCAGATCAGAAGAGAAACTGACTTGATTAAAGGGTGAAAAAGCAACTCAAATTTGAGTTTGGAGTTCATAAAGTAGTAGGAGAATACACACACACGAATGCATGCACACACACACACAATCACTTTTGACAATGCACTTTTAAAAGTGGCCCTCGATGTACAAAACAGGGATTGAAACCCTCAAAAAGGATTATTATTTTCTGACAAAGACTGCGAAATGGAGGATCATGACTTTTAGAAAATATAAACAGAAATACAATCTATTTGTTTCTAATGTCTGGAGTTTTTTCAACCCTGTCACCAAAATCTGGGAAAAAAAAAAAAAACGTCTGGAAAAAAACCCTAGTATAATTTTGTTCTTTTTCTATCAGTAAACAAAAATAACAAAATAAAAATAGCTTAAATTATATAAAAGTTTAATTAATTGTGTAATACAATACATATTGTATTTATAAAAAATATAAAATATTATACAAATAAATAAAAAAACATACATTTATTAAATGTAATAAAAAATTATTATTAAGATAAATAATAAATAATTGAATACACACAAAACAATATCTAAATGAATATACATACATTTATCAAATTGAATAAAAAGTCATGATTAGTTACGAGATTTAGCCTATATGAACCAAATGTTGGTCTGTAGATATTAATAAACTTTACTCATAAATCAAAGGAAACCATCAGTTTGATATTACAAGAACTTTGGTGTTCTGGATGTTGAGCTCGACAAATGCAGTCAACACTATGATTTGTGTGAATAAAAAAAAATAAAAAAAAGAGCAAGTGGAATGGGATTATTTACCCATCATGCTTTAGAAAGGGTCCAAATAGTGGCTCTTTACTGTACATGACAATTTCATGGGATGTTCCATTTTTTTTTTTTTTATAATATCATATTATGCCGTGAAATATCATGAAATATGACGTTATGTTTGTAATACTGGAAAAAAAACCTCAATAATTCTAAACAATGACATTATGATATGTATTTCCGTGAGCGGGTCCTGTGTCTAAGCAGATGAACAGATTAGTCGGATTACTTTAGATTTGGCTTGAAACCCCACAAGATGAACCCTGATAATCTGAGCTGAGAAAGCAGCCAGACTTCAGTCTGTGACGTCCTGAAAGAAAGCAAGAGAGCGGACATGCACTCACTCGTGAAGGGTCGTACTCTGGGCGTCTTCGGTTGCTCAGGTCTTCGTAGGCTGGAGCCGGTCTCGCCTTTTGAAGCTGATTTCGGATTTGCTGCAATCGATCTTCATTACTGCAACATGAAGACAGAGAAACGAGACAGACTCCCATCAACCACCCTGGAAAACATCTTCACAAATGACCTCACAGATAATTAGATCAATCGGTTACACTTTATTTTACAGTTGTGTACTTGGGCCCCTAAAAACGGAGAACTTTTGCTACGTTTGCACCTCCCGTCCAGACTAAAGCGGAAAAAACGAAGACCTAAAATGGAGAAGTTTAGAAACGCTGCAGCTCCGTTTGGCGTTTTGAATCTCCGGAGGGTGTTTTAGTGAAGACGGGACAAAACAGAGGAGTTTAGAAACGCTGACGCAGAGACTCACGCTCGGCTCTGTGATTGGGTGTCATCAGTCATGACGTATCCTTCCGTGATTCGTCAGCCACTGTTTACACTGGCACGCGCATGCCCAGTGTTGGTGAATGGTCACGTGATCCGTGTTTTCAGTCGTTTTAATGTGGACGGAGATCAATTCAATACACGGATAAAACGCTGGTGTGGACGGAGATCATATTCGTTATAATTCTCAGTTTTTAAACGAAAACGCAGTAGTGTGGACGGGGCCTTAATGTATTTACCCAAAAAGTAACGCAAGGTTACTTACAACTACATGGGTTAAAGGAGTAGTTCACTTTTAAAAAAAACTTTTGCTGGTAATTTACTCACCCCCATGTCATCCAAGATGTCCGTGTCTTTCTTTCTTCAGTCGAAAACGACACCAGACAATGAATAAGGGTCTTATCTAGCGAAACGATCGCTCATTTAAAAAATAAATAACAAACTTTACGTTTTATAAGCACAAATGCTCGCTTTGCTCTGTTCTGTGATGCGCGTTCATGACAAAATGAACAAATCTTTTTTCGAGTCATTTCGTTGAATCATTGAATGAACCAAATGACTCGAAATAAGATTTGTTCGTTTTGATGAACGAGTTCGAACAGGAGAGTCACGAACGCGCATCACAGAACAGAGCAAAGCGAGCATTTGTGCTTATAAAACTTAAACTTTTTTATTTATTTTTTTAAATGAGCGATCGTTTCGCTAGATAATACATCGTCTCATTCACCTTATTCATCCTCTGGTGTCGTTTAAAGCCATTTGAAACTCTCATTTGCACCTTGAACCGTTTGGTGCCCAATGAAGTCCATTATATGGAGAAAATCCAGAAATGTTTTCATCAAAAACCTTAATTTATTTTCGACTGAAGAAAGAATGACATGGACATCTTGGATGACATGGGGGTGAGTAAATTATCAGCAAAAGTTTTTTGGTTTTTTTTTAAAGTGAACGGCTCCTTTAAGGTTTAGGGGTGTGCATAGTAGATATTGTTATTGTAATTGCTTTAATAAGTACATGGAACAGCACTGTAAAATAAAGAGCTTCCGTGAAATCAATCACAATAAAAAGATAGTCCATCTAGAAAATATAAACAAGTAAAGTAAAGGGGAATCTAGAAGCACATAAAAGTCACCACAGCAAATTCAGTAATCATTCATATCACAGTAAATCTGTCTCATCCTAACGTTTAAAAAGTGTTTGACTTGAGGCCAAAGTTAATGTGCAATTCTGTTTGTCAGATTCCCAAATCAAATGCAGTGAAAATAAACTGCACTTGATGTAAAATTCAGTGTATTAAATTATCCATCTGTGAGCTCCATAAACACACATGTAACCTAAGGGCAAGTATTGATTCAAAGCAGAACTAGCATTATAAAATCAACCATTTAAACAGCTTCAACTTTCTCTGCAAATTCATGTTAAAGCAGCACATTAAAATGAACGTATAATACATGAATTATATATAGTTTTAATTCAATATACAGTTATTCTTGTACATTTATATCATTAATGATGTATTATTATTATTAAATCTAAACAAATATATATAACCAACTTACACTAAACGCAAGACGTAGTGCTATGATGCATGTCCATTTTTGTTTTTCATTGGACTTACACATACACCACAAATGCATAACCTTCTAGAAACTACATCCACAGATGTTGCCAACTTCAAAATAATTGAAAATACTGGAGGCAGCGATCTATGGCACTCCAGCAGCTGGAGGAGGACACGCGGAGAGGGAACGGCATCCATTATCTAATCCCAAAGAACGCAATTAGAGCTGCCATTTTGATTGAGAGTCCACATGACCCTCTGAATGAGAAACACTATCAATGTTTAATTAGCTCCCGTCAAGCATGTATGCATCATATTCATGTTATTTACAGGACTGGAGCAGACCTGGAGTGCTTTAGAGGGCTAAAGAAACTGAATATAGCACACAGAAACACTGCAAAAAACACGAGAGCGCGTCTGAAGGCCGGCTGTCATCACCAGTTCATTTGGCGTGTTATGATAACGGTGCCGCACAAACCGTATAAAGGCCGGAGATATTACCTTTCCTTCTTTGAGACAGAATTAGACAAAGCAATCTGAGATCATCATCACCGACCGTGTCCGTTTCCTGCTGTGTTTTACCTGTTTATGTTACATTTGATTAAAGCTAATTAGCGCTTGTGTTGAGCAACAGAAAGCAACGCTACCTATGAGCATGTGCACGATCTAGTCGTGAAGTGAGATCACATCAAATCATCTCAAAAGTTTTGGCTATTGTCACTATTGTTGCAGTGTTACTATTGTTGTCATGAATGTTATCATTGTGAATACTACCATTGATACTACCAACGCTAATACTGATATTAATATATTACTGTTGTGTTTGTTAAAGTGATTATTAACTTCACTAGAACTATACTGATACTACCCAATTCCTCCTATCCATACTTGCGTCACAGAAAGGATCTTGTGTGCGACTTTGTCAATGACTGTGTTGGGCTGTTTTTTTTTTATTTATTTTTTTTTATTGTAGATGTGTGTCAAAAAAATAACATTTTGAAAATGTAAAAAAATACAAAGTTAGAAAAAAATATTTTTACATATTACAAAATATTTTCTATTTATTTATATGAAAATATATTTTTTTTAAACACTTTTTTTTTTTTTTTTTTTTTTAATTATTGGTTGTGTTAAAAGTTTTGATGGAACAAATTGTGAATATTTTATATTTCTCTTTTTTGCTTTTTTGTGTCAAACTGGACTTTTTGGTATAAACAGGTGGCCTGGGTTTCCCCATATCAAAAGAACAGCATGTATCTGAAATATAATCTTTTGTAACACTGAGAATGTGAGCCTTGCCAATCTAAATATTCAAATGCAAGAAGACACAAAAGGGAACTCAATTTGGATCCGTGCTTTAGGTTTTAAAGTAACAGCAGCCTAATCATCCTGCTCTTTTCTGCATTTTTAGGACAAAGAAAAAAAATCACTAACTGCTTTTGTAACTTTAATAAGGATTAATCTGTTTAATTTATACAGTGAAAACTATATTTACATTTATAGCCTAAATTTATTCATTAGGCTAGTGATTAAGTTTTGTGACTTTTCAGTGGTATATAAAATGTAGGTGTCATAATTGTCTGTTTTTGCATTGTTTTTCATGGTAAAATATTTAAGTCACCGGCCATGGGCGAGTGTGGCAAAAAGTTAGTTTTAGGCCCTGTCTGACAAGGAATGCATGGTCTTGGATTAGTTTCCACAGATTAATGAATATGATTACAGATGGGGGAATTAATCCACAATCTGACTGTGAAGCTGTCAACAAATGGAGCTTGGACAGCCAAATAATCCCTGAATGAATAGATATTGACTAGAAACCGTGACGCACTTCTCTCCGCTTCTTCGTTCATTTCATCTCTATACCTCTATCTTATTTCCGCAGGACGTGTTTTATAATGAGATCTGACAACTGGCTGCCATCTTTTCCAGCTGGACGCCACCACACAGGCCTGTAATCAGAAGTGACACCCTCTTCTAAACACACCTGCCATCCAGGTCTTAATGAATATGTCCACTCCTCAATTATACAGTCTTGCTCTGTCGTGATAGGGCTGTCAGAGAGGAGTGTGAGAGATCAGGGATCAGCACAGGAAATGCGCATGGAAATGAGATTTATTTCGATTTTGATTAATTGGATAAACAGCTTGAAAATATAGTTATAAGTTTCAGGATTATGGTAAAACTACTGTCCAACTTTAGTTTTCCCCTTACACACATGTAACATTTTAGGCCAAAAAACAAAAAACAAACAAAAAAATAGAGTTATTGTTCCTTCAATTAAACTATTATATTTTCATATGAAACCTATGATTTGTTTTTCATATAGGCCTACATAATTTCTTAATACAACAACTACTTCTATTACTACAAAGTATTGTTGTTATTATTATTATTATAATTATTATTGTTACCACTGATACTCCTAGTATATATACTTAAGTACCTACACTATGAAAATCTATAAGTTATAGTGAAAGCCATTGAATATTATATTAAGCGACTTTGAGTTAGAGAAAAGCGCTATATAAATTCAATTTATTATTAATATTAAAATAAAATTATTAAAATCTGTATATTTTCATTTGTAAAATATATTATGTGATTTACAAACACACACACACACACACACACACATATATTATATATATATCATACAATTATAAAATAAAATCTCTTTATCTTTTTAGACTATTAAACATTGAAAAACTGAAATAAAATTGTATTGCTAGATTTGCATATATATATATATATATATAAAACAACAACAACAACAAGAAACATTTGTATTATTGATATTATTATATTTTAGGTACATTTTCACCAGGAATCTATGAGAATATCCAAGTCTGTCATAGATCTTGAAGAAAAAATGTGAAATAATTAAAATAAAGCAAGCTTGAAAGAGATGCCTCAATAATTTATAAGAAGTAATAATTTATCATTTTCCAGTCGAAACAAGTACTAGTGGAAACTAGTTAGCATGCTAAAAACAGATGGACAGTATGCTAACCGGTTTAGTGAGAGGTAAACCTTACTTTTAAAACCTAATTTTACAGAACAACGTAGAAATACACGCAATTTGGCTAGAGATGCATCTTAACAGTGTTTACTGCTCCGACGTGATGGAGAACAACACGGAATTGGAGGGAAGGCGTTAAGAAACAGCAGTTTCTTCACAGAATTAGAGTTGGCCAGAGTACACGGCTGGTGGGCCATTAGTTCGATTAAGCCCATTCCTCAGCGCTGGATGCGCTCCAGATATCTGGAGCTGGGGCCAGCTTTTCTGGCTGCCACTGACTCCGTGTCAGCATTTCTGCTGAAAAAATGGCCGTGCGGCGCTCAAACTCTCCCAAACAAGGAAAGCAAGGCTCTATTTTGCATGTTTGATCAGCACTAACATTTATTAGTCACATCTATTATGCACAAAATGCCAGCAAGAACAAAGGGCTGTTAGGAGCAGTCAGGCGACACACGCGAGATAGAATGGTAATTAAGTCCCCTGCTAAAGTAGATGAGACATCAGCACTCGGAGATAGCGAGACGGCGAGATGAGGAGGGGGTTTTCGCCGATCTGTCTGACTGTTACTTTGTGGTTAATTGACCGTCTCTTTCCCGCTATCTTTCTCTCTTATTTGCTCTCTGACATGAAAATCGAGACTTGCGCGCACACACTTCTAGCGATGGTTTCAATTCATGGGCCCAGGCGAGACATTTCTCACACTTTCTTCTTTGATAAGACCCGGCGTAATCTACTCATACGGTCACATTAGTGAGTTCCACTTGTCAGACGTTGACAGATTTTACTCTATGGTGACCCAACACGGTGCCATGACTGTTCATCAAATGCCAATATAGAGACAGTTTACACAAAATTTTAAATGATTGAAAAATGATCATTTACTCAAGCAAAACTAAACTACAATAAACTGAATTAAAATACAGATGAACTGTAGTATAATGATAATGTTTTTCAAATAAATACAAAATAAAAATATATTTTAAGTGCATTTTCATCAGAAAGCTGTGTATAAAAATAGTGCTGTCAACTTGATTAATTGCATGTGTTATTAATATATGTAGGAATTATGGTGTTGTGGCAGAAACATGTTTACCATGATAACCATACTATCTATGTCATTTATCATGATGAAAATCATCTTAGTAAAAAAATTCCCAAACCTGTATGAGGACTTCACAAAAAGTTTGCCAGTACTCATAGTCTCTGATTTGTGGTCTAGTTGGCTTTAGCCACCAGTAGCTATGTTTCCATTATGTGCATTTTGGGATATTGCATAAAAAACGGTGGATGGAAACAAATTCCCAAAATGCTCATACAAAATGTATGCGCTCGATTAAGCAAACAAAAATAAACATTTTTAGATAAGAAAACGTGCATAAATGGTACATGGTCAGAAACAATGCTCAGGTAGGCCGTGGCATTTATACGATGCCCAATTGGCACTAAGAGGCCTAAAGTGTGCCAAGAAAACATCCCTACACCATTACACCACCACCACCAGCCTGCACAGTGGTAACAAGGCATGATGGATCCATGTTCTCATTCGGTTTACGCCAAATTCTGACTCTACCATCTAAACGTCTCAACAGAAATCGAGACTCATCAGACCAGGCAACATTTTTCCAGTCTTCAACTGTCCAATTTTGGTGAGCTCTTGAAAATTGTAGCCTCTTTTTCCTATTTGTAGTGGAGATGAGTGGTACCCGGTGGGGTCTTCTGCTGTTGTGGCCCATCCGCCTCAAGGTTGTGCGTGTTGTGGCTTCACAAATGCTTTGCTTCATACCTCGGTTGTAACGAGTGGATATTTCAGTCAAAGTTGCTCATCTATCAGCTTGAATCAGTCGGCCCATTCTCCTCGGACCTCCAGCATCAACAAGGCATTTTCGCCCACAGGACTGCGGCATACTGGATGTTTTTCCCTTTTCACACCATTCTTTGTAAACCCTAGAAATGGTTGTGTGTGAAAATCCCAGTAACTGAGATCAGATTGTGAAAAACTCAGACCGGCCCGTCTGGCACCAACAACTATGCCACGCTCAAAGTTGCTTAAATCACCTTTCTTTCCCATTCTGACATTCAGTTTGGAGTTCAGGAGATTGTCACACCCCTAAATGCATTAAAGCAACTGCCATGTGATTGGTTGATTAGATAATTGCATTAATGAGAAATTGAACAGGTGTTCCTAATAATCCTTTAGGTGAGTGCACTGTATATCGTGCTTTGTCATAATCTATAAATATCTTTGTATATTTATGAACAGGAAAAGAGGTGTGTAGACTTGATAAGGTATCCAAATGTGTTTCTCAGTGTATTTCTCACAGCAACATGTACAAGAGCGTGTGTGTGATAGGATTACAGCTCTTCTGAGCTCGGTGGACAGCACAGTGCAAGGAAGATAATCTTGTGCGAATCGATGGTAGGACTAGAGCAAGAATGAACACGGTCCCCGCGGACACTGCAACACTCACGCATAATTACCGCCAGACAACAAATCAATGGGCTCTGTCGTTGAGACCACTCAACCCGGACTAAAAACTCACCAGTGAGACGTACATTCCCACTGTATATACAGACTGTAGAACTGCACAGTAAATCACAAATGACTCCACAGACCCGTCTGTCAATATTTCAGCTTGATTCCACTAAAAGGCCAAAGCGTTCGTTACCGATGTGCCTGGATTTTTGGTGTGTTGCATGTACAATGACAAAGCAAAATGTTTTATGCTTTTGATAACGGGTTCAACAAGTACTAAAACTTTCCTTTGATTTCATTTTACTGAGTGACTATTGAGAAGAGGGGTTTTTTTTTTTTAACAGTGGATAACAGAGATAATAGGTTTGACCAATAAATGCTAATAATAAAATAATTATTATAAAAAATATATATATAAAAAAAGTTAAACATCAAATTTAACAAAATTTAATAATAATATAATAAATAACAATATTTCAAAATATTAGCATTAAATATTATTAGTATAAAAAAATTAATATAAAATAATAGATATATATATTATTGTGCATAATATAAATATTGTAATCATAATAATAGGATATTAAACAAACTATTATTATTATTCTTTTATCTGTTTACAGTTGTAGTCTAATGGTGCGTTCACACCGGACACAAGTAGCGCGTCAGGCGCGAGTGATTTCGATGTTAAGTCAAGGCAAAGACGCGTTAGGCGCGCAAAAATTCCTGCGGCGCAAATGAGGCGTAGAGCACGGCGTGGAAGACGCGAATAGACCTCGTTCGCGCGAATTGAGCGTCTGCCGCGTTAAGCGCGAATGATTTAGTTAGTGCTATTTGTGCATTCATGCAAATACAGAGCGGTGATTCTCGATGAATGCTCGATCAACATAAAAAAAGATGGCTGCCAACGGGTTTCGATTCTGAAGCACTTTTGTTTTTACACGCATAAATTTCGCTCGACGTGCGAATGGATTCAAAGACGAGGTAGGCACGAATTTGACGTGCTATTTGCGTCTGGTGTGAACGCACAGTAACAAATGTCTACTTATTATTGTGTCAAAAAGCCAAAATAAAACAATTAAAATTATTCTGCTACTTATCGGATACATAATCAGTACTGGTCACACACAAAACAAAACACACAATATTGCACAATATTTGTCATTTTATGCAAAAAGTGTATAGACTGGTTCCCACCTGTCAGTCTTTGGAGGGGCGGCTCTTTGCTTGTTCACTTTTGCATAAAGGCCCTCTAGCTCCTCCTCTCTGTTCGGGACGGGAGGCTGAGAGTAGTTGTGGGTGGGAGTCCCGGGTGGATACGGGGAGTGACTGGAGGCAGGGGGTTCTCTGAAATTGTTGATGCGAGCATAGTTGGGATCCAGATCATCATCTTCAACGTCCGGGAAGGTGAAACGGTCCGGAGCAGGGCTGTTCCTTTCACTCCTGTGGGATTAAAAACACACTCTTTACAAAACTCTTTACACACTAGAAATGTTAAACATCCCTCCTCTTTAATTTCTGCACGAAGAGAACAACAACTACTATTTTATAACTGAATTTTATGGGATGAATAAAATATGTTACAATAATACTCTTAAAGGCTAACATACTTGGACTGAAACAGCTCAGGCTCACTCTTGTCCATCTCCTCTTCGCTCAAAGCGCCCAGTTGTTTAGCCTTAGATTTGGCTTTATCCTCTTTTTTCCTCCCAAACCTGGATGAGGGTTTAAAGAAAGTGAGGAGAGGAAGAAATAACGAAAGAAGAAAGAAAGAGGGCATGGACACATAAAGAGAAAAAGGGAGGATATGTTATGTTTTTGTAACTGGTGACTCAACAGATTCCCTGCGCTTCCAAGTACCAAAGCAGAATTTTCTGTAGAAACTTTAATGATTGGTTCCCCATGTACCAGCCTGAAAACACAAACACACACGCCTGCAAAACCAAGCACATCAGTGCCCAATGCCCGGTAGTGATTTTTCTAGCCCATTTCCACGCCAAACCAAACCGCCAAAAACTCACATATTCTTCTGCACTGATCTGAGGTCAGCCGGGGTCTCCTTGCTGACAGGCAGATAAAGACAGAAGAGGAAAAGGTTATATCCAGAGTAAAGCTAATAATGAGAGAGAGTGGGTGAGATGATCACACGGACCGAAATGAAACATCAGTGTCTGCTATAAAAAGAAGCCGCTTCTGGTTCACTAACTGGGTGGTCAATGTGAAACCCGTGAATGGGTGCTTAGTGATGATCATTATTCTTCTTAAACGTTAAAATCCAAATAATCAAAGGATATACAAACCGACAAAAATAATGTCCATGGTAAATTATTTTGTAAATGTTTGTGATGGGTGAATCTCAAAATAGAAGTCATAATTCACTATAAAATCAAAAGAAAAGAAAAAAAAATAATATTTTATTATACACTCTCAGAAAAAAGGTACAAAAGCTGTCACTGGGGCTGGACCTTTTCAAAAGGTAAACTTTTGTCCATTGTAGGTACTAATATGTACATTTTAGGTGCTAATATGTCCATTTTAGGTGCTAATATGTACATTTTAGGTGGAAATATGTACATTTTAGGTGGAAATATGTACATTTTAGGTACTGATATGTACATTTTAGGTGCTAATATGTACATTTTAGGTGCTAATATGTACATTTTAGGTGGAAATATGTACATTTTAGGTACTAATGTGTACATTTTAGGTACTAATATGTACATTTTAGGCGCTAAAGATTTTAAGTGTTAATATGCACATTTTAGGTGCTAATATGTACCACTAAGGTACCAATAGGCAGCCTTTGGGTATAAAAGTGTACCTTTTGAAAAGGTACAGCCCCAGTGACAGCTTTTGTACCTTTTTTTTCTGATAGGAACATTTTTTGCATTGATTGTGATATTCTTTTCATGACATTTAAGCACATTTACATTCAATAAAAATAAATAAATAACATTTTCATTCTATAACCAGATATCAATCAAATAATTGTATTCAGAATATTCAATATTATATTGCATAAATTAAATTCAGTTTAACAAATAATATCATGATGCAAACTTACAATTGTACTTTTTTTTACTATATTATTTATATGAATATACTATTTTTTAAAACATTAGTATTATATAATCATAGAACAAATAGTGTTAAAGCTGTATTTTATGTAAATATGTAAATATCATAATATATAACATAAAAAAAACATTATAAATGAAAATTATTATAATTTTTCATTACAGTAATGAGAATAAAAATGTTTTCGCACTATCGAAGGCGACTAATTTGGGGAGAAGGAAAATGTGCTTAATTGTCATGTCACAAAGCTAAAAAAAATCTTAATGGTCCTAAAAATGGGCTTCATTATCATAATGCAAATAGAAGATTTTTTTTTCTTTTGTGAAAAATGACCTGAATATTTCTTGACATTTTTCATGATAAACATATATTTGAATAACAATGACAACTGCACACCATCAATTACCAATTGAGAATTAGGGTTAGGGTTAAGTCCACAAACGCACACTCTAGTCAGGAGTCCTCGCAAACCTCCGTTACCAAGATTCCTACATTTCTTTTTAATTTGACACAGATATCGCCTGAGGCTTCAGTTTACTGACATAACGTACATGCATGTTTGCTGAAGATAAGTCGTGACTACATGATCTAAACGCTGGTCCACGAGCGATTGAAGGGTCCGGTTGGATCCTGCATCCCCTCGCCGTGTCTCCTGTGTGTTATGCCTCAATAGTACTCCATTTCCCAGCCCCACACACGCACTAATGACTGTATTTATCTCATTAGGCTGGAGCGATCTAATGCCGGCAGCTGGCATGCTAGCTCTGCCTTGCCCTTAAGCACTCTCATTAAAACCAGAGGGAGTCGTGGCCTGAATATCAATGTGCCGCAGTCTTGCTCAATCCGTGTGAGAGCAGCGCCGGTCATCACGCAACACAGAGCTCGCACAACTCTACTTGATTATTGGCCACACAACATTTTTCATTGTGAACATAATACAGTACAGAGGGATCTGATCCTCATGGAAACTGACTATGCTAACCATGGTATTGAACATTTCCAAAGTTAGGTGATTGCTGCTATTGTAAAAACATAATAAATAATGTGGGATCTTCTTAAAGGAGTAGTTCACTTTAAAAAAAAAAAAAAAAAACTTTTGCTGATAATTTACTCACCCCCATGTCATCAAAGATATCCATGTCTTTCTTTCTTCAGTCGAAAAGAATGATGAAAACATTCCAGCATTTTCTCCATATAATGGACTTTACTGGGAACCAAACGATTCAAGGTCCAAAAGACAGTTTCAGTGCAAACTGCATGTTGTTCAAAGGGCTTTAAACGATTCCAGACGATGAATAAGAGTCTTATCAAGCGAAACGATCGCTCATTTAATAAATTAATAACAAAGTTTAAGTTTTATAAGCTCAAATGGTCACCTTGCTCTGTTCTGTGATGCGCGTTCGTGACTCTCCTGTTTGAACTCGTTCATCAAAACGAACAAATCTTTTTTTCGTGTCATTTGGTTCATTCAACGAACAAAATGAACGAGTTGACTCAGGAAAAGATTTGTTTATTTTGATGAATGAGTTTGAATAGGAGAGTCACGAACACACATCACACCCTAACCCTAACCCTAACAAATCAAGGCGACCATTTGAGCTTATAAAACTTAAACTTTGTTATATATTTTTTTTTTAATGAGCGATCGTTTCGCTTGATAAGACCCTTATTCATCGTCTGGAATCGTTTAAAGCCCTTTGAACAGTTTGCAGTTTACACTGAAACGGTCTTTTGGACCTTGAACCATTTGGTTCCCATTGAAGTCCATTATATGGAGAAAAATCCTGGAATGTTATCACCACAATTATGATTTACCAAAGCATGTTATTCATATTGTTGAAAAGCAAAGTCAATCACTACCATACACTGCAGTACTGCTCTCTGCCATCTCTCATGTGGACATGCCCCTAAACTAAACCTACATGTCACGAACTAACAAACTGAGTTACACTGGCAACTTTACATGTCATATCTGTCAGTTCTTGGCCATAATAAGCTGCAAATTGGACCAGACTTCATGCTGAGACTAAGGCTGACTAAGCTCTATGTTTCCCAACACTAGTTTGCGATTCAGCCCGTGTGTCATGAAAACCCAGCTGATGGCTCAATCTACCTGAGGCCTGAAGCGCTCAGGTGGATTCGATTGTCGTAGTAAATGCGAAACATGCCCTTGGAAGCTGATTACACTTCTAAAAGTTGTCAGCGTAGCCCAAGGTAGCAAACTAACAGTTTAATATGGTCTAAATTGAGTTTGCAAAGTGAATTAGCATCACTTTGGTTGTTAACCTGAGATTAAGATGGTCTATGTAGCTCTTGGGAGACTTAAAATTTACAATTAAAATTACAGGCTAACGTTAAGGGCGAAGATGTGTGAAATGAGACAAAATGACACAAATGTTGATGAGAATCATATGCATGCGCTGTAATTACAAAATCTAAAACCCAATTATGTCGTGATGTAACCTACAATACTTAAGCCGTCTTGGTGAAGAGCTTTTTCTCCGGCTCTGCGCTGGCAGCTCTCGGTTTATCGATTGACTCGAGTTTACTGAGTGTTGCAATTTATCAGTCTAACCCGGAGGCTCATATTTTAGCAGACCAAACCTCAATTTTCACACAGACAGACAGGCTGATCCACGGGAACTGGGGACGTACTGCTAAGCTGATCATTATGTTTGCATATTAATGCCTGTTTCTCCGCCGTCTGGTTTTTAAGGATCTTTCTAATTAGGTAAAACTGTCAGGAGCGGATCTGCCTCTGTATTTTAAGATCCTGCTCGCTGGTTCCTGTCTGATCAATGTTTTTATGCCTTAAAAAAGTATTTTTTTGTTGTTGAATTTTTTCAAGTTCATTTTACAATAAATCTTTTCACACATGCACTACTGTTCAAACATTTTGGGGTCGGTAAGATTCAAATGAGTCTCTTATGCTCACCAAGACTGAATTTATTTGATAAAATATATATATATATATATATATATATGATTAATCACATTCAAAATAAAATATATAGAATTATATATAATTTATATTATATAAAATATTTTTAATATTTTAAAATTAATCGTTTGTATATATGTGATATATATATATATATATATATATATATAAAACAGTTGTGCTTCAAATTTTTTTGGGAATCATAATACCTTTTTTAGGATTCTTTGATTAGTAGAAAGCATTTATTTGAAAAACTATCTTTTATTAACATTATAAATGTCTTTACTGTCCATTTGGTCAATTTAATGAATCATTGCTAAATAAAAACAATAAAATATGTTCATTTTCATCAAAAGTGAAAAAGGTTGAACTGTAGTGTGTTATGTTTCTTTATAATGGCTCTTCCCAACCACAATTGAACCCATTTATTCATTTATTTAACACATATATTTCTCTGAGGCTAATGAAATGAGTCAAATATCAGTTCACACATCAACAAAATCGATCAGACTTCTACATGGAGGATGATAAAATGGGAGACAACAACACCACATCATCATCTGAACACCCTAGACACTCCTTAACAAACATCTACAACACCCCGACAACTGCAAAGCAACTACTAGTAAGTAACCATTTAGGACACCATTTAGACAAGTGCCAAGTGACAAACACCCATAAAACCCAATCAACTATCAACAAGAGCCTCAAAACTATCCTATTTCAGTCGGTAGAAAAACTAAATGCAATATTTCAAAGTGTATATTCTAGTATTAGAAAAAGCATTTCCCACAATGCTCGTATATGACTTCATTGGGTGACTTTTAGTTGATAATCAAGGACAAACAGAGTTTTTAACAAGGAGAAATGAAGGAAAAGGAAACAATAAATGAGTTACAGTGAGAAAAGAGGTTTGACGGATTAAACACAGTAACTATAATTAGTCTCAAAATCTCAAAAACACAGTAAAAGGGGATTATCATATTAATCCCAAACCATTGAAAATCTCACTGATGAAATAAAGCTATATTTAAAAAGCTATAAAAAAAATGATCATGACTACTTCAACATTAGACACTGACAGTCACGTTTAATATTATACTAAATGTAAATGTTTTTCTCAAACACAAACATGTTTAAATGTTAGTGTTACTCATATCATATGGAGCTACTATACAATTAAAAGAAATGGATGTTCAGTGAAATAGAGCTCTTGCAATGATAATGTACTCTACATACCAAATTTTGACACTAATTGGATAAATCATATTCTCTATCATCTTCAAATAGTGCAGAAAACCAATATGTTCAGACATCGCACTAATGATGCAGATTTATCAAAACAGTTAAAAGTTGTCAAATAGTATTCCCCCAGTGTCAGTGAGGTGATAAGCACATTACATTCTGTGACACAAATCTTGTCCTTCTGGCGTTAAACGCTTTAAAATCAGATGTGCGTTATGTTTTACACATTTTACCAAACTGTAAAGTCTTGCTAGTTTTGAGTGGCATGTGTCCAAGCTGCAGATGGCGTCTTCCATAAAGCGCATATCAATCAAAGCGGCCGACGATCCGCTGTAAGAATGACACTTTGACTGTCGTTTGACAGCATGCATCTGTCACTCGCTGCGAGACTGGAGCAACATCTCCGTATCTAATATTCAGACAGATGACGTTTATGGACTTTTGTACCATATGATGTCCATCTGAAAACATTCGTCTTCACCCACGGCGTTAAATAAAAGGATTCTGAAGCGAAATTATAAGTGATTTCGGACATATTAAAGTCCTCCATTATTCTTTTTTTTTTTTAGTATTAAAGGGTTAGTTCATCCAAAAACGAAAATTCTGACAGTATTTACTCACCCTCATTTTGTTCCAACCCCGTAAGACCTTCGTTCATCTTCGGGACACAAATTAAGATATTTTTGATGAAATCTGAGAGCTGGATCACTCCATACTAGTCCATAGGATTCTTGAGGGATTGAAACTTGCCGGCCTCGAAAAGTTATTAAAGGCATCGTTAAAATAGTCCAAGTGACGACAGTGGCTCAATCTTAAGTTTATCAAACGACGAGAAAACTTTTTGTGCGCAAAAAACAACAAAAATAACGACTTTATTTCACGATATTTATTTTAACGATGTCTTTAATAACTTTTCTAGGCCGACATGTTTCATTCCCTCAAGAATCCTATGGACTAGTATGGAGGAGTGATCCAGCTCTCAGATTTCATCAGAAATATCTTAATTTGTGTTCTGAAGATGAACGAAGGTCTTACGGGGTTGGAGAGTAAATACTGACAGAATTTTCATTTTTGGGTGAATTAACCCTTTAACTTTCACGCAGTGTGTAATATAGCTGTTTGTGAATGTAAAAGGTCTTCAAAGTTTTAAAAATGAAAGTGCATGACAAATAAAGATATTGTCTCCTAAAAGAAAGAATCGATTCTGAACTGCCAAAACGAGTCGTCAGCAATTTCACTGTCACTTCCTGTTACAAACAGCCCATGGGTCTTCATTGGCTTACAGTGAACAACGTCTACTTTACCCTGCTCTCAAACACTGTAGTTGTAGCTGGAGTTTGGATCATGTTGTCGACATGTCGAAAAGACGCGGTTTTCCGTGCTGCGAATCAACTTTACATTGCACTTCACTTTCATTTGTGTTGGAATTGATCCGGAAAAACTGTTCGTATCACTGTGTAGCAAGAGCTGAGGAAGCCTCTGGAGCTGAAATTCAGATATGGTAATGGGCGTTTGGCTTCAGACAAGTACTGTAAGCAGTAGACCAATCACAACAGACTGGGCTGTCTGACCAATCAGAGCAGAGGGCGCTCGATGGAAGGAGGGGTTTAGAGAGACCGAATCTTTGAGGTGATGCTGTAATGTTTATTATGATCAAATTAAAGTGTTTTTTGACCTTGGATGTATGTCAACTTTAATAATTTAGGATACAAAATTAGGAGTCTTTAAAACTTGACTATGGACTTGGACAAGTCAGAATCCACAGAGTAACTGCACGCAACGTGCTAACAACCACTCAAAACACGTAAGCTAAACCGCTAGTAACGCCCTGGCATTTAGTGCTAAATTTTTAATTTATAACCATTTTAAAACTTCCTATAATAGTTTGCCTGTGAAAAAAAAAAGTTGAAACTACCACCCATGCTGTTCCTCTATACTTGTGCGTGTTGAATCTCCATGAGAGGATTTTCTTTATGCAGCACTTGCTAATATTAAAAAGGCGTGAAAGTAAAGGTTAATGTGATTTGACCACTTTCAGGCCAGACGTGTCTCTGATGGGAAAGAGGCTGTTAACCTTTACCGTCAGAGCAGCGTTCGCTGAGACCGGGCCTGCTGGAGAGAAGTCCATCAATCACACGGCTGTCTCAGAACGCCGTTCACAATGTGCAGGAGATGGAAGACGAGGAGTGTGTCATGGGATACTGCTTGTGGTGTCCAGGCTCAATACAACAGTGTACGCTTAAACTGGCACTCTCGCTGTGTGTCTGTATTACACAAACATACTGTACACTTACCTAAAGGATTATTAGGAACACCATACTAATACTGTTGTTTGACCCCCTTTTGCCTTAATTCTGCGTGGCATTGATTCAACAAGGTGCTGAAAGCATTCTTTAGAAATGTTGGCCCATATTGATAGGATAGCATCTTGCAGTTCATGGAGATTTGTGGGATGCACATCCAGGGCACGAAGCTCCCGTTCCACCACATCCCAAAGATGCCCTATTGGGTTGAGATCTGGTGACTCTGGGGGCCATTTTAGTACAGTCAACTCATTGTCATGTTCAAGAAACCAATTAGAAATGATTCGAGATTTGTGACATGGTGCATTATCCTGCTGGAAGTAGCCATCAGAGGATGGGTACATGGTGGCCATAACAATGCTCAGGTAGGCCGTGGCATTTAAACGATGCCCAATTGGCACTAAGGGGCTTAAAATGTGCCAAGAAAACATGACGCACACCATTACACCCCCACCACCAGCCTGCACAGTGGTAACAAGGCATGATGGATCCATGTTCTCATTCGGTTTACACTAAATTCGGACTCTATGATAATAGATGCACTCATGATAATAGAAAAAAAGCTCATATTGCAACTGCTCATATTGTGAAATAGGGCTGCACGATTAATCGAAAAAAAAAATCACGATTTCGATTCAAACATAAATGCGATCTCATTTCTTAATGATGGCGATTCACTTCCGTGTATTTCCCTGCATTCAGATCATGCTGCATTCACGCGTTATATTGGTTACACTCGCACAAAAACAAAACAATAATTGACAAATCAGTCATGCGGACGTTTCATCAGGGAATGTCTAAATTAAAGTTGTTGCACGTGAGCAGCGCATATTTTTTTGGGGGCTTGCATGTTAATCAAAGTATTCACCGGGAGCAGGGGCAGCGCGTGAGCAGCTGTGAAACGCGCGCTCAATTAAAGTGAAAGCACACTTTTGAGGGACAAAATTAATATGATTTCACTCAAAAAGTAGTTTCACACAATGTCTAGTAAGTTTTAACAAGAACTGAAGTACCTTAAAACTTATATAAAAATAATAGGCGAGTCCCATAGACGCCTGTATCTTTTACATCTCTGTATCTTTTACTGTGTGGCTGCAGGTTTGGGTAAATAAAAGCTTGTCTCAAATAGGGTGGGTCTGTTTTTTAATTTCGGTTTGTTAATCTTCTAAAACCGTCAGATCGTCTGCTTTTTGGAGGCCGCTTAAGCACATATTAGTCCCGCCAAAGCCTAGTTTGATCATTGAGTGATGATGTAGAATAGAAACTGCTGCGCTTGAAAGGGCAGAGAGAGAGAGAGAGAGAGAGAGAGAGAGAGAGAGAGAGAGAGAGAGAGAGAGAGAGAGAGAGAGAGAGAGAGAGGTCTTCAAACAACACGAAAGTTTGGAAGACCGCAGTTTCACATAGAGCATTTTAGAGAGTTTTAGAAATGAAGACTCAAATATTTATAGAAGATTTAGGCTACCCATTTAAACTTGTTTGTAATTATTTAGTTTGGGTGAAAGTGTGATGTCTGATTCTAAAAAAAGCTATAGTAAACTAGCCAGAAAATATTAAATATAGCCTACACTTACTTTTAGTTCATGACAGTAATACACAGACAGCTACATAGGCTAGCCCCAAAGAACCAGCTTAAACAATTTAGATTTTTTTTTTGTTACTGCACTTTATTATACTGTCTTGTGTTTTTTTTTTTGTTTTTGTTTTTTTACTTGAGTGCAATACATTTTGGATGGGGAAAAAAAAAAGAGAATCGTGTAAGAGAATCGAGATCTCAATTCCCATGGAGAAAAATCGTGATTCACATTTTAGCAAGAATCGTGCAGCCCTATTGTGAAATATAAAATAATTCATATAATATAATATAAATCTGTCCTTTTGTGTTCTATGTAAGATTGTATTATAACTAAACATCCAAGTTGCTCATTTCAAGGTGAATAGAGAACATTGTCAAACAAAATTGTCAAGGCAAAACTATTAGTGAATAAGTCTGCTTGTCACAGAAAGCTATCGTATAAGACTTTGAATGGAGTGCATGAGGCATATGGACTAATTTTAAGATGCTTTTATGGTGCTTTCATGTCTTTGCACAGCACCTGGTTCCCATCGTATAAACCTAAATATGAGCAGGATGTCTGTCATCATTTTACAAAAGTTATTCTTTATATAAACTGACTGACTTTCGTCTTAAACTGCCATCTTGACTTGTTTTAATACACAGAGGCTTTAATACCCCTCGTAGACGATCTAAGCGTTTCATTAGGTTCAAAAAAGTTTGAGAGACTTGTGAAGTTTGAAGGCACAGATGAACCTTCATATGAACCTTCACAAACAAACATGGAGAGGAGGGCCTGCCACGAGCGATTAAGTATGCAAAAGCTCATTAATATTCATAAGTCAGTGTGCCTTCTCTGCTAATATGAATATGTGTTTTTAGTCCACAACGCCTGACTGACAGAACACATCGGCATGAATAAATGAGGAAATCATTGCAGAATGGGGTTCAATTTTAGAAACAGATTTCAGTAATTAGCCTCTCGCAGGCTGCACTGAGCGATTGTGTTAACAGCTTCATATGTTCCCACTCAGACGGCAAATAAAACATGATGTGTCCATCTCACACCGCGCTGAAGCATGTGTGCCATGCTAAATATCCGCTAGAATTATACACAATAAACACAGATATGGAATCCATTATAACTAAGCGTCTTTGTATGATTATATGTGCACCCAATGTCATTTGTGTGTGTGCAGACGCAGATAAACATACTAGCTACTTTTCACACACACCATTTGCCCGTAAATCACCTCCTAAAACCAAATCAACCCATTTGTTTATTTCTGTGAGGGTAATAAAAACTAAATTTCAACTACTCCATGCATTAACAAAGATGCATTTTTACATGGCAGACAAAATAAATCTTGCAAAACGCCATGTCAACTGCTTCATTAAATGGCTTAGAAAATACTTAAAAAGCTGTCAGGCCAAACTCAACCTCATGACAATGCAAATACCATTAAAACTTTCTTGTAAACTCAAAATATAACCACGCTTTAGACCCATTTCCGTTAGGTCGTCAGTCGCTAATGCTTGTTTTCACAAAGTAGTAAGTATTAGCTGTTTTATAGGCTCTGTAATTGAAGCCAAGGATAAATGTTCCTCTACGGAGTCGTAAAAGGCTGTGCACAGCTCAGCTGCCGTTACTGTACAGAATCTCAAACACAAATGATCTTTTCTACATGAATCAAAAGCAAACATCCATAATAGTACAACTTTTGCACACAAAAAAACAACCTACAACTTTAAAAACACCAAACTGTGAGAGCATCACAAACATGTCAAGAGCGCAGCGGGAATTCGTTCAAATCACCCAGGGATTAAACAGAGCCAAATGCTAAATTTAAGTAAATTAAAGAATCATCTCCATTTCAGATTACTGTCAAAGCCATCTGCTCACTCATAAACAAACACTATGAGCGTGTTTATAGCTAAACTAGTATACGTCTAAGCGCTGTTGGCTTAGGAACGTAAGACGAGGGTTGGTGTGTAATCTCACTGTGCGGCACGACTCTTGTGTGATGCATTCTGGGTAGAGGAGGTACAGGCGTGCTAATTGGCTTGATGCCTCGTTGGATTTGTTGGTTCTGATTTGGAAAGCTAAACGGAGTTGAGGTGGACGGATTGGGAAGCAGCAGACGTGCGTGCGTGTGAGTGAGAATGACACACCAGAGAACGGTGTCAAAAATTGTGTTCAATGTCAAAGAAAAACACATGAGAGGGTTTTATTTATTTGATGTTGCATGATGATTTTCCATATTTAAAAGGATGGATTTTGTAGTGCAGGCTTTTAAGTGATTTTTAGCAAATATTTGGTAAATATCCAGTATCATAAAAACCAAGAACTGTTTTTTAAATGCACAAAATTCACAATTCATTCATTCACAATACTTTCATAATGTGAATGAAATAGGATTGGGATATGCAACAACCTATGTAATATAAAATGTATATACACTGTATGAAAAATAAAAAAAAACAAATTATTAAGAAACACCGTCAGGATGATACTGTATATATATATTTTTTTTTAATATGCATGTAAGCATTTATGCATGTATGTATACCATATATATGTGTGTGTATAAAATATTTTTTATAAAAAAAAAGTAATTTAAAAGCATCACAGATGTAAGATACACATTTATATATATATATATATATATATATATATATATATATATATAAATGAATGCATAAAAAAACTAAATTATTAAGAAACGCTGTCAGGATGATGTATATATATATATATATATAAAAAAAATTTAATATGCATGTATTTATGCATGTACTGTATGTATACCATATATATGTGTGTCTGTATAAAATATTTTTTATTTAAAAAAGTAATTTAAAAAGCATCACAGATGTAAGATACACATTTATATATATATACAATTTTATTTTATTTTTAATATGCATGCATTTATACATGTATGTATGCATGTATACTACATATTACATACAAACTACTATATATATATATATATATATATGTGTGTGTGTGTGTGTGTGTGTGAATAAAATATTTTTTTATTAAAAAAGAAAACAATTCAAAAAGCACCACAGATGTAATATATATATATATATATTCATTGAGACTGAATGCATAACACACACAGCCAAAACATCCGTTATTATACACTTATGTCTAAAAGAAACTCAAATAATAGAGACTGCTTCAATCATCGTTTCACTGACACTTTGCTTATGCAATGAAATACCTCTAATTGTGAAGACACTGAAAGAAAAGTGAATCTAAATCATTCACGGCATGCAGCAAAACACGAAGATAGCTATGAAGCTCTAAAAATCTGATGCTCTATTGTTGTCACGCTAAAAGCATCCCACAAACCCATTTGTAACTGCGGTCCATACAAACAGCGCATCCGTCTTCAAAACCCATACTCTGTCACACGATAAACACAGCATTTCCACCCATAAAAGGGAAGAAATTTGCTTTGCTACAAAGTTGAAAAACAAACCATGAATCAATCTCTCACATGTTTATAATTTGCCTTCTTCTTTTTCCAAGATGATGAAATGCACCCGTGAAGACTTTACAATTAGATTAAATTGCACCATAACACAATGGCTAATTAAGTCATTTTTCAAATTCAATAAGGAAGCAGATTGGAAAGCAGAGATGTGATACGAGTTGTTTGGCAAAAACCCTGGTCCAATACGTCCAAGCTGTTTGGCTGACTGATATTTGGCTCCGAGTTCGTATTTCTGGGAATTTCATCAGCGTTAAAGAGAGAGGAACTGTGAGACCCTTTCACGTGACTCGTGTCATGGGTTCAACGCATCTCTCAACACAATGGTTGAGGCGCTTTGACCACTGCGTGAAAATCGCTGCAGTTAATATGGAAGGAACGATTTGGGCTAAAATCATAATCGCGATTAATCGAACAAGTTACGTCGATTACGGACGATTTTTTTTTTTCTCATGTCACTGGCAAGGCTTATACTGTAAATATGCATGTATTTTTTCTAATGAAAGAGTTCATAATCCTATCTTTGTGATTCTAAAACAAGGAAACACAGATAGCTTTTAATGCTTATTAAATATTTCAAAATATTTAAAAATGGAGAAAATTTTTATTTTTGTAAACAAAATAAATTATTGTAAATGTTGCCATCTTAAAAGTAAAATATAACTTGTATAAAACTAATCTTTGTCATATTGCGTAGCATTTGTAAATGCTTGTGTTATTGAAAGATGCTTTGTGGAGTGGAGGCAATTCTGAACTGATGGCGTTTGGATTCTTTGAGTTTGGGGTTGTTTTTTAAGATTGCTTAGTTGAGGACACTTAGGCTCAATCCCAATTCACTCCTTGCCCGTACCCGTACCCGATTCTTGTTGATCGAGGGGTTGGGTGAAGGGGTAGGCCTACATAGCCATCGAAACAGAGATTTTTCAGAGGCAAACTCCAAACGGAGGGCTACGAGAAAGTTCACAGAATGCATCGCAAATCACTCCCAACATCGTTAAATATTTAAATTTAGTGCCAGATGACACCACCATTCAATTTATAAGAAATTGTATAATAAATTACCTTTCCAAAATCAAAAAAAGACATACATTTTGAGGAAGGAATGTTATAATCATCATGTTTCCTCAAAGTTAAGAGCAGCTGCGCTCGTTGTCATGGAGAAATCCTGTAAAAACTACGTAACGGCAGAGCCATCGCGACGACGTATCGGGTTCACGAAGGGTTGTTCCATTTCGTAGGGGAATATTTCAACCCCTTGGCCCTCGTAACTCCGTTTTAAGGGCCAAGGGGTACACTCGAAAACAAGGGGTAGGGCCAAGGGGTGAATTGGGATTGAGTCTTAATATTCAGCAATATTATTGATTCGACTGCACATCGGATGAGAACTGAACTGAGCTGGACGATGACATCACTTCTATCTACAGAGCTGCTTTATAACTGAATTGGATCAACACCTCAGCTAAACAATGAGACTATTTCTATTTATTGCTGCTTTATAGCAGAATTGAAATCTGTTTGAATCATTGAATCATAATTTCCCTCTTTAACCCTGTAAAGCTTCTTTAAAGGGATACTCCACTTTTTTTGGAAATAGGCTCATTTTACCACTCCCCCAGAGTTAAACAGTTGAGTTTTACCGTTTTCGAATCCATTCAGCCGATTTTCTGATATTTAGAAGAATGTCAGTAACCAGACAGTTTCTGGTCTCATTGACTTCCATAGTAGGGAAAAAAATATACTATGGGAGTCAATGAGCCCAGAAACTGTCTGGTTACTGATGTTCTTCTAAATATCAGACAATCGGCTGAATGGATTCGAAAACGGTAAAACTCAACTGTTTAACTCTGGGGGAGTTGTAAAATGAGCCTATTTTCAAAAAAAGTGGAGTATCCCTTTAAGACAATCTGGATTGTATAAAGTGCTATATAAATAAATGAGTATGTCACATTAGAGAATTCAAATGGGTTGTGAATACAATTTCATGTCAACTTCACAAGCTAGCAGTGACAGAAATGGTGACACTTTCCAAAGGTTTCCATGAAAATACAAGTTTAAGTTGATCAATTGACAGTCAGAGCTGGACAGGGGTCAGTCCTCACAGAGGAGATTTGCACTGCCATTCAATGCACTGCCATTCAATTATCTTTCATCTCACATATGAAAAGAGTTCTCATGTCCGTCAAGAGGGAAAGGGATTATGCATGAAGTCCAAATATTAAAACCATCAAACGCAAGCCTGTCGATCTCATTTAAAGACATGGGTTTCACTGTATGTCTGTCATCTTTTACGTTTGGCTATATTTATAAAATCACACAAGGACAGCATATTGGTGAGTTCACTTGTTTTGTCCTCAAATACCATGGTGCTGAAATTACCGGAAGGCCTCCACATGCAGCTGCGCCAGGAGGCCCATTATTCAGCCTCTCCAATAACCTCACTATATCAATGGATCAGCACAATGACAAATCTAGACTCCTTCATTTCAAAAGACCCAGGATAGTCCTGCTTCCATGATATGGCCTTTAAGAGCTGCAAAGCTGCATCCAACACACTTTGGGGAATCATTTGACACAAATCACTGCATTTGTCTTGAAGATTTCCCTTTGTAACTTTAAGCTCGAGTGAAACCGTGATGCGTGTGAATATCAAGCAGTCAGACTCGTACCTCAACAATCCAAATCCTTTTTTCTTTGCCTTTTTCTCTGGGTCTTCGGGCTCCTCCTTCTTTTTCTTCTTTTTCTCTTTCTTCTTTTTGGTTTTCTTTTTCTTTACCTTGTTGTCATCATCCAGTTCCTGGCGAGAGGATCCGCTGGCGGGAGTGTCTCTTCCAGACTCTTCCTCAGAGTCATCTGTTGGTGAAGAACAAAGACACAGACATGAGCAAACTCCTAATGTCATCTTATCATAAGGAATCAAACAACAAGCTCCCAAACAAACTCTCGCTTGTCAGTAAATGATGAAGAAAGTCTTTCTTTTTGTTATATTTACCTGCAAGTTAAACGTAAAAGATTATGCATTCGAAATTACAAAATTACACATTCTAGCCTTTTTTAAAAGAAAAATAAGCATATAAAAATCTAAATATCAGCAAATTTGAAAAAAAAACTAATCAAACACGCACAAAAAATAAGATTAAATAGCAATTAATTATTTTCATATATTTAAAGTCTATTAAAGGCAATGTCATATTTCATAAAAAAAGAAAGAAATTAATTTTTTGTTGCATTTTACATACATTTTTTCAACAAAATATTGTTATCATAATGCAACCCACACACACAAACACACACACACACACACACATATATATATATATAAAATAAAAATAATATTTCATATCTGCATCCTTAATGCACCCAAAATATGCTTAATTTTTTTTTTATGAAAGAAGTTTTATTTACTCCTTTATTTTTCCTTTTGATGTGAAATGTGGCCTGGACATTTTTCGGCGTGATTCACCATCAGTCTCTTGTTGCACTGGATAGGTTGTTACTAAAGCTGATCTCCATAAACCTCCATTCACCCAGCACCTTCTCTAAGGGTGCGAAAGATCGACATTTATTCATGAAGTCTGACACCTTATGGGTTCCAATCGAAGGCTCTGGCTATTGCTTAGGTTCTGTCTCTATTTCTCATTTAGAAGGGGTCTTTAATGTCAATGAGAAAGAGCAGGGTTGATACGTGCCCTTGAATTTGCTGACTTGCTGCTGGAGTTTCAGACAGAAATCCGTGATACTGATGCATTTGCTGATTCACTCCTCACTGGCTCACAAAGCCCAACCAGTCAAGAGAGTCAAATTCATCTCTCAAATGAGCTAAGGGAGCGTCAACCACACTCAAATTTAGAAGTTTTAAAGTCAACATGAAACTCTTTTACATTATGTTTGGAATATTGTCCAATAATGAATTTTAATAATGAACTTTCATTTCCACATATGCTACAATGAGGAAAAAATGCATGTAGAGGTTTTTTTGATAAGAGTAATGAATATGAAGGGTGCAGATGTGAGATTCAGTGGTATGCAGCTGTAAACTGTTAGCACATGTTTGGCAGAACTCATGAAAATCTCGCTACTGTGCTCAGCAAAATGCTTCAAATGGTATGCAGTGCACACACACTTTAGTGTACTTTTGCTGTTGTGAGCAAAAACTGCAGAAACCCACTGAAAGCCTTCTGTTTAAATGAAAACACAACTATAGAATAACATTAACAATATATTGGAGGGCATAAAAAGAGTTATGTTGCATTAGACATGAGCAACCGATGGTGCACTAATTAAAAAAAAAATTATTTCATGTTGGTCGTCATGATCAGTTAAAAACACAAATTAAGCATTAACTTAAACTTAATCAATAACTTAATAAATGTCTAAAAAATGATCATTATTATACTAATAAATCTATTCTTAACTGTAAATAAAATAAGATATAAATACATTAATAAATATGTATTTTTTAATAATTGGAATAAATTTGACTAGGCAGAATTAAATAAAAAATATACATTTAAGATACATATTAATCAATCTAAATTCTTATTAATGTGCGTATATGTAAATTAATAATATTAATAATAAAAAATCACATTATTAATATTTAAAGAAAGGATTTTAATGAATTATGGTTGTTATTGTTAATTGTCGTTGATTGAAATAAAGCTAAAATAAAATCTAAATATTCAACAACAACAAAATCACAAATTAGAAATGTAAACAGTTACCTTGGTTATTAACTGAAATATAGTCGATTAAACTAAAGTACTAAAATGACTAAAACCGAACTTAAAATAAAGCTAAACAGATGTATAAAAAAAGACACGCATTACAAAATGAAATACCTCAAATTAAAATGAAAACTGAAATTATAAAATTCGAATTCAAACTAGAATTTAAAAAAAATTCGAATTCAAAAATTCGAATATACTAGGACAAATAACCTAGTCTAAATTATTGTAATGATTAAAAATAAGTTTCTTTGAATTATTTTATTAATGCTGCATTTGAATATTTCCATAAACTCACCATCCTCGGGTTCAGAAGGCCCGTCGTAGGACTTGTCGATGGCGTGGCGGAAGCTGAGGTTGCATCCTCTGCCTCTGACCATGTGTGCGCGAGGTCGGTGGAAGGGCACCTCGTCCTTACTGACCTCCTCCATCGCTGTCTGGAGGCTCTCCAGAGAACTGGACTTCTGAAGACCTAACCTGGGTCCCAGCGCCGTCCCGTTAGAGGAGGGGGGTTCTGAGACGGGGAGATGGAGGGATGTCAGGGATGGAGGATGGTAATGAAGGGTGAAGATTTGAAGATTAGAAACGTCCTGCTGAAAAGACCAGCACCATCATATAGATTCAACCTGGTCTAAGCTGATCTTTTCAGCAGGGCGGTTGTAAGTAGTGAACTGAAAATGCAACAGTTGTGCTGAAAGTCTAATGGATCTGGACGCCGTCAAAGAACAGACGGATATGAAATATGAAAAGACGTCTGTAGTGGAGGGAGACGACTTGAGAAGGGAGGATGACGAAACCTCAAGGTGAGGGTGAAAGAGCATCACAGAAGTGCAGGAATATTAAACCGAAAACTAGCAGTAGTAGTAGTCCAGGGGAGAGGAACATAAAGTGAAGTACTGAGAGATGAAGAACAAATATCAGGCAGTAAACAATGCAAATGGCGAAGAACAAGGGCAACAGGAGCAGGAGGAGGAGGTGAGGGATTAGAACAAGCACAAACAAGAGAATACAATGGAGGAATAGAACAAATCCAAGGGCTGCAAACACTGGGAGGGCAAAAGAAAGACAGGGGAAAGAAGGGAAGAGAAGTGCTTGAGAGGTAAAATGTCATGCAGGAAAGAGCTTTAAAGGGATAGTTCAGCCAAAAATTAAAATGCTGTCATCTTTTATTCGCTCTCATGTCGTTCCAAACCCTTACATGGAAAACAAAAGGAGAAGTTTCCCAATTGTGTTCCTCAGAAGAAAGAAAGTAATTAGTGTTTGGAACGACATGAGGGTGAGTAAACGATGACGGGGTTTTTATTTTTGGCTGAACCATCCCTTTAAGAACTATTTTTCGTTCTCAGAGCGGCACTTAAAAATGTGTATACAAAAGAAAGAATAATAAAACAATAAGCCACTGAAGCACACACATAATTTCACTATAGTTAAATGGCCTTTCTGAGCACATAACAAAGTTTAGCTGTGGTAAAAAACATTTAAATTTTATAAAACACCAGCAACAGCTTTATGAAGACTAGGGCTGGGTACCAAGTTCGATACTTTTTAGGTACCGACCGAATTGCCTCGGTACTACCGAGTATCGAAACATGTCTCGAAACCAAATTTCGGTACCTAAGTGGTTAATCTCGTCAACGTCAGTGAAACAATAAGCACGCAGAAACATAGAAACCTTTAGCATTGGTGCTTTTTTACATGCTCAAAATACGATTGTGAAAAAGTCAACAAACTGAAAAATGAAATAAAAATTTAGGTAATATTATCGCTAAAACTGGTTACATAAAATTGGTATCGTTCAGGAACCGGTATCGAAGTCAAGGTATCGGTATCGAACATTTTGTTACGATACCCAGCCCTAATGAAGACAGTAGAAGACATTTTCAGTACTTCATATTTTTTTTTTGTGGAAAACAAAATACGCTGTTTCATGATTCTTTAATAAATAGAAGGTTCAAAAGAACAACATTTATTTGAATTAGAAATCTTTTTTCATCTTGATTTTAAACCTTTGAACGGTAGTGTATTTAAACTAAAGTTAAGTTGGATTAAACAAACTCTGGGATCCATGTCCGGTCCTTGTTCTGGAATTTCATTATGCACAAATTAAGCATTGGATACATCTATATCTTGTGGAATGTGGATTTAATTTCCACTGCATTCATGTGTGCCGACACACAAACATTCGACACGGATGGCCCTCTCTGGGATGCTTACATAAATCAGTCTAAACCAGCACAACACTACTGCTCTCTACAGCAAACTAGACGAGCGAGGAACAGAATCAGACCGAGAGAACGACAGCGAGACGGGAAAGTCGTTTGAACAAGTTCGTAGGAAATAAAACTGTAATTGGCGAAGTCTGTACGCTGCCATTACCATGAAAAGGGAAAATAATGAGACGTAGACAAAAACTAACAAATCAGAAGAAGCAGCGCTGCAGGGCCGAAGCCGGCGAACGGCAGATCCTGCGAGAAGAGGAAGAGAGATGAATGAAGAGAGGGTGAACTGTGAACTAAAGCAGAGCAGCGCCCGTGAGCAATGAGTGGTCTTCATTTGGATGAGAGGTGCCACAGGAAAGTGTAGGAGTGTTGGAGGAAAGCCGGTGAGAGAAAGAGAGAGAGAGCGATGCCTCCAGCATCTTTCATCTATCCTCTTAATGGACATGTTCTCGTCTCCTGCACACCGGGACTCGGCTCTTCATGCCAACCACACACGTATACAAACATATACACGTTGCTTTGTTGCTAGCAAAAGGATATATAGAGTTATACTCCACTAATTTAGACACATAAGCAATGAAAGTAGCATTTAAAGCCGGAATAAAAGAATGAAGAAATTATTTTCTAAGTTCATGTTCCTGGTATTATTGTGCAGGATTCAACCATGCAACATAACGCAACAACAAACTATTTGATCCTTACGCAGGAATTAAATAAGAGGTCAGTGATTGGTGAGCATCATCTAACAGCTTTCACCTCCAATGTTCAAGTTTATATGGGAGATATAGTGTAGCAGAGTTATCAAAAATGAAATTACAAGGAACAGTCAATGCATATGTTCATTTCTGACTGGTTGGAAAATGGAGTGATTTAAGAAATTTGAAAGAAAACTTGGCTGGTTTTAAATCTTCAATTAAAAAAATAAATAAATAAATAAAATTATTTATATATATATATATATATATATATATATATATAATTATTTTTATACACATATATATATACAGTATATATATATATATATATATATATATATATATACAGTATAATTATTTTATACACATATATATATATATAAAGTATATATATATATACATATATATATATTGCATATATATATATATATATATATATATATATATATTAATATATTAATATATACACTGTATATATATATATACAGTATGTGTATATATATATATATATATATATATGTGTGTGTGTGTGTATAAAAATAATTATATATATATATATATATATATTTTTTTTTTTTTATTTAATAAAAAAAAATATATATATATATATATTTTTTTATTTAATAAAATATATATATATATATATACATATATATATATATATATATATACAAATAAAATATATATATATTTTATTTTTTATAATATATATAAAAATAAAAATATATATACATCTTATATATATTTTTTTATTATATATACAGTATATATATATATATATATATATATATATACAAATAAAATATATATATTTTTTTTTTATAATATATATAAAAATAAAAATATATATACATCTTATATATATATATTTTTTATTATTTATATATATATATATAAATAATTTAGTTATTTTTTAATAAATAAACTAAATAGTGATTAAGAAGTACCCAACATTTAATATGTAAGGTATATCATTTAAAAGTTGTAAATGTTATCTTTTCTTTTGAAAATACAGCTTAAATTTACATGGTATAAAGTCAAAACTGCTTGATTTTAATTTAACAATGCAGAATATGGTTTTCATTCATTTCATTCAAAATAATTTCTAATAAGTTCACTAGCCATTAACATTTTCGACCCTATGTGTATGTTGTGTACATTTTAACCACACACACACACCGTTTTAGACTATTAACTATTATGCTTCACTATTGTTTTGTCCAATAATATCTAAAGCTCAATATGAGCATTACCAGTGAAGAGTGTTTCACTCATTCTCTCAGAACACCTAAGACTCTCTTAGAGTTATATTTAGTGGTTTAGCCACCACCTCTTTCTTATGAACTCTTTATAGAAATAATGGATTATGGTTTCCTGGACACAATTTCCACAGACACACAAGTCATATGATTTGTTACCTACCATAAAGGGAACATCACATGAGTGCAATGCTTTTTCTAGGTTGCTTAAGGGATAAAACAGTCAAGCCAATAAATCTGGTTTTGACATTATGGATAAATAACATTATTACTGTGCTAGATTTTTTTAATTAACAAGAACACAAAATTACTAAAACATTTAGTAGACACCACAAAAACCTATTAATAATAATGATCAATAATTGAGACAATACTGGACTAGACGGTGAATTTACAGGAAAAATCCATTTAAAAATATTGCGTTTACTGCAAAGCAGATGCAAGGAGAGAGAGAGAGAGTACCGCAGTGGTCGGCTTGGCCAGCACTAGCTAGGGGTTTTTAGCCAGATTAAACTCCGAGCGGCCACGTCTTCAAGACCATCCTAATAATGAAATATGTCAGAGCATATAAAGGAGTCTGGCGTAGGTAAAGCGTGCCAGAGGGAAGAGAGAAAAATGAGTGCGTCAGCAGAATAGCCTGCAGCTTGTCAATATCTATCGGATCCCACATCTGTAAAACTACACTCCAATCAGCCTTTCATGTATTTACCGTTGTCCCTGACCCCTAAGAAGTATACAAAACAGTCGTGTGAAGACTACATGTAAATACGTCTGTGTATGTTTTTATGCAGACACATGCTGTGAGAGCCGCTAAATTGACTGCGTGCATGTGGTTTGGATTTTGATGCAATTTAGGATCCAATGACATGTGTTTGAGTTTATGCGTACAGTACAACTACGATTGGGTTGTTATGCTGTGTGTGTGTGTTGAGTGATGAAAAATCAGCTTTGCATCACAGAATGGTTATTTATGTTAATGTGGAGATTATGGAGAGTTATACCAAGACAAATTCCTTTTAACTTGTTGACATGGCAATAAAAAAATTATTGAATTGAATAGAAATCAATTATATTTTAAAGCATATAAAAATATTTTTTGTTATGTAGCCATAATTGTAATAATTTTTCACAATATTAGTGTTGATTACTTTATTTTTGATCAAATATATGCAGGCTTGATGAGTATAAGAGACTTAAAAATAGTCAAGTTTTCAAACTTTTGACCGATATTGTAAGTATAAAGCATAAAAATCGCGATTAATTGCATCCAAAATTAAAGTTTCTGTTTACATAATATATGTGGGTGCATTGCGTATAATTATTTTGTATATATATATATATATATATATATATATATATATATAAATATGCACACATGTATGTATATTTAAGGAAAAAATATTATTTATATATAAAATATTGATATTTATTATAAATTATATATAAATCTATATACAGTTTATACATGAAAATATTTCTTAAATATATATAAGCATGTGTGTGTATTTATATATATAAAATAATTATACACAGTACACCCACATATATTATGTAAACACAAACTTTTATTTTGGATGTGATTAATCGTGATTAATCATTTGACAGCCCTAATAAAACTTCAAAACTGTTTTCCAGACCGAAAATGTTATATTCTGGCATGTATTATTGTTGATTTTTCCTGAAAACTCGGGTTTTGGAAGAGAATCTGTAGGTGTCTGTGGTCTTGTACCTTGTGGTCACTGCTTTCACTGTGTGTGTGTGTGTGTTTCCTCCACTAACCCAATCCCTCCTTGCAGCAACTCACTCTCTCAACTCAACTGACAAACTACAAATGGGCAGCAGTCGCCCACCGTTTATCTTCATTTGACTTGGCTGAGACACAGTCACTGATCTAGGGTCAGATTACTGGCCTGTGAGTCAACTAACACAGCGCTTTACAGATCGCATGCTTGATCTAGTGCCAGTCTTGTAGCGTTTGACCATAAATGAGATGTAGGCTATTAAAGCAGTATGATGGAACTGACATTGCAAGGCTGATAAACTCTACAACTTGGCAGAGGAATTGTTTACTGTAAGTATTGCTTATTAATAACATAATTACATATTGAACACTGGTGTCTTTTATCATATTTCTGTTGCTGCTGTTCATTCAAATAAATTGAATTTTACCACACTTAAAGGAATAGTTCACTTAAGCAGATAATTTACTCACCCCCATGTCATTCAAGATGTCCATGTGATTCTGTCTTCAGTCGAAAAGAAATTAAGGTTTTTGATGAAAACATTCCAGGATTTTTCTCCATATAATGGACTTCAATGGGAACCAAACAGTTCAAGGTCCAAAAGACAGTTTCAGTGCAAACTACAAACTGTTCAAAGGGCTTTAAATGATTCCAGACGATGAATAAGGATCTTATCAAGCGAAACGATTGCTCATTAAAAAAAAAACAAAGTTTAAGTTTTATAAGCTCAAATGGTCGCCTTGTTCTGTTCTGTGATGCGCGTTTGTGACTCTCCTTTTGAACTCGTTTTTTTAAAATGAACAAATCTTTTTCCGTGTCATTTGGTTCATTCAATGAACAAAATGAACCAGTTGACTCGGGACTGTCTTTTGAAACTCTCATTTGGACCTTGAACCATTTGGTTCCCATTGAAGTGCATTATATGGAGAAAAATCTTAATTTCTTTTCGACTGAAGAAAGAAAGACATGGACATCTTGGATGACATGGGGGTGAGTAAATTATCAGCAAAAGTTTTTTTTTTAAAAGTGAACTACTCCTTTAAGGGGGTAAACAAAACAAAGTTTTTGTGTGTTCAAATTCTTACCGGGTCGCTGTCCTTGAATGGAGGCCATGTTACTCTCATCCGCCACTGAAACACACAAACATAAAACATCCTTTAATTTCTCACTTGTGTCTCTCAGATTGTGCAGGGTCACATTGACAATTGTACAGTATATGTGCTCCAGTAATACTTTTTAAACATTTGCACTTCTATTGTCAGCTGATTTGGTTGACATTAGCATATCAACAGCTTTAAACTTCAAAGTAAAACAAAACTTAGAAGGTTTAAACCGGTCTTCAAGCCTGGCAAAGCTGTCGTTCAGCTGGTTTAACTGGGAGGCAGATGGTTTCCCAGTCTGACCAGCTTAAACGTACCAGCCAAAATAACAAACATAAGCCTATAAGGAAACCAGATACTACTAACCCTGAACATTCACCTAACCTAACCCATGTAGTTACCTTATATGACCCAGTACTTTCTTAGGTAAGTACACATACTGTAAAATAAAGTGCATCTATCTTTTTCCACATGTGTGCTGGTGTATAGATGTAGCTCTCTCTCTCTCTCTCTCTCTCTCTAGTAGCCACACTTGGTTTTAATTAGGAAGAGCAGTGCAGAGCCAGTTACGCTTCTGTACAGCTGACAACATCTGCCGTTTGCCTAAACACACACCACACACACTTGAACAGCTCGTGTTACATTGTGCACACATAGCCGAATTCATAACAAAGACAAAAAAAGGTATGCGTGTGTGTGTGTGTGTGTGTGTATATATATATATATATATATATATAAAACTTTTTTTCAGTGTAGTATCTTCTTCAGAAGGTCTGTTCTGTATGAAATTTTCTCAGTTTGAAACACTTGAGCTGCTAAATATTTTCAATACAAATGTCTTAGATGAATAGAAAGTTAAAAAGAACAGCATTAATTTGAACCAGATATGTAACATTAAAAATGTCTTTACTGTCTCTTTTGATCAATTAAATGCATCCTTGTTAAATAAAAGTATCAAATATATATAAAAAAAAATCTTTGACACAAATTTTGAACAGTAATATTATATTTTAAACAGTAATAAAATGTATATTTTGCCTCTCAAACAAATGTTTTTAAGAAAGCTCAGTAAAAAAATGAAAAAAAAAAAAAAAAAACAGGATTTTTGCAGTGCATATGAGCGACTACATCTATGCAAGCCATGATGACATGTCTAAGACATTTACAGTAGCGCCCCGTGGAGGACAAGGAATTATTAGTGTGTGGGCCTGAGTGTGAGTGGTGAAAACGAGAAAGTGTGCGTCTCTGTGTGTGAGAGAGAGACTAATCCGCACAAACAGGATTGAGCAGTGAAGAGCAGCTGCTGCCACAGGCACTGCACCATGGGATACAATAATGGGGTTTCATTACACTGCAATTTCTCTTAAATAAGCCTTTTCATCTTTTATGAGCTCAATTTCCCCAGCTGAGAAATAACACTAGAAGAGAGCCGGTGTGGGTTTACACACGTGTGTGTACATATGGACACGTATGTGAGAGAACACAAAAAGGGTTGATGGGGGGGAAAAAATAGGTACAGAAAAATAAAAAAAGGGGGGGGGGGTAATATTTTGCCTTTCAATGCTTGAAAGTATGTACAAATCTGGATTATCCACACTCAACATAGCACAGACACAATGTCACACTCATGCATGCAGAAAAACGCATCCGAATACCACACGCGCACAAGAACGATCACAAAAAAAATCCTTTACAAGCACATTTATAGAAATGTATTATATATTTAGCTGTGTTTGCCAAATCCAGCAGCCAGCCTGAACAACCTAGCAACAATCCCGAAAGCCGTAGCAACCACTCTGAACATCCCAGCAACCACCGCAAGATGCAAAATGCCCTAGAAACCACCCAAAACACCACAGCACCCAGAATCTACTAGTAATGCCTTTGCTATCAACCACGCTAAACCCCTTAGCAACCCTGAACATCTCTGCAACATCAAAAACACCCTTGCAACCACCCAAAACACCAAAGCAACACCCAGAACCCTCTAGGAATCCATTAGTTACCAACCCAAGCACTCTAGCAACCATCAAGAATCCACACCCTAACAGCAACCCTGAATATCCTAGCAACACTTAAAACACCCTACCAATGTTCTGAACACTCTGGTAACCCTTTAAAACACCATAACAACACCCAGAACCCTCTAGGAATCCCTTAGTTACCAACCCAAGCACTCTAGCAACCATCAAAAATTCACACCCTAACAGCAACCCTGAATAACCTACTGTAGCAACACTTAAACACCCTACCAATGTGCTGAACACTCTGGTAACCCTTTAAAACACAAAAAACAACACCAAGAACCCTCTAGTAATCCCTTAGCTACCAACCCAAACACTCTAGCAACCATCAAAAATTCACACCCTAACAGCAACCCTGAATATCCTAACAACACTTGAAAGACCCTACCAATGTGCCGAACACTCTGGTAACCCTTTAAAACACCATAACAACACCCAGAACCCTCTAGGAATCCCTTAGCTACCAACCCAAACACTCTAGCAACCACCCAAAACACCAAAACAATTCTCTAGCAGCAATCCTTAAAATCTTAGCAACACCAAAACACTATAGCAATATGCAGAACACCCTTGCAACCACCCAAAACATCAAAGCAACACTCAGAAGAACTCTCCAGGAATGCCCCAGCTACCAACCCAAACACTCTAGTAACCATCTAGAATCCCCAAGCAACAGCCTAGCAGCAACCCTGAACATCCTAGCAACACTTAAAACAAAATAGCAATGTGAAGAACACCCTTGCAACCACTCAAAACATCACAGCAACACCCAGAACCATTTAATAATGCCTTGGCCTATAACCCAAACACTCTAGCAACCATCTACTGTACTGTAGAACCCCCTAGCAACAATGCCTAAAGCACGGTACTATCAAAACACCACAGCAACACCAAGTGCCTTCTAGCGATCCACTCAGATCCTCTGCTTAGGAACACTGTGACCTAGCATCCACCCACAACAGATTAGCGTTAAATGTGGGGTTTTTTCACTAAAATGTTCTGCAGAAAATTTTTCAATATAGTTATAGGCCACATTTTCCGATAAAACCCTATTTGGCTAGTGTAGAGCACTTTTGCATAAAAGTAAAGGTAAATGGCCTGAAAGCAATCAGTAAATGAGAAATAAAGAGCATATTTTACATGAACTCCTGCCCAGAAAAACACATACAGCTGCTAATGATGCGACTGGCAGAATAAAGCTCTTTCTGAGAGACTCGAGCCGAGCCAAAAATCCAGCCAAATCTTTCATAGGGATCACGCTTGACTGGAGAAAACCGTTGTCTTTCAACGTTTCGCAATATCACAGAGGAAAACATTAGGCAGACTGAAATTATGCATCTTGAGGACAAGAAAAGTAGACCCTTGGGTGATGGATATATTACCTTAAAGGGTTGTAGAATGCTTGTAATTCACAATGAATAAATATGCTGGCTATTTTTGTATTTGGATATAAATTACCTGTATTATGCTGACGGTGGTTAATGCTAGAGTAATTGTCTGAAATTGCTCTCCACTTCAGTCGCATTATACGTAGGTGACCCTGACTGGAAATCCATTACCCCAAAACCCACCAAAAACAATCCCTTTGGTGGTTTATGAAAGTTGCATCCACTTTACAGCTTTAACTAAGACTTAAAATTGAAAACTTAAAAAAATATATATATGCAACCACATATATGCACCCTAATGATTCTAAATTGATGCACCTTTTTGTTAAATTATAACATGTACCTTTAATGAATAATCCTTTTTTAAATTAATATGGTTTTATTTTAAATGTTAAATGAAAAAAATAAATATAGAAATATAGAAATATGAAAAATAAAAATACATAAAAAAGTATATTTCTAAAAATAAACGACCTAATGCTGATGCCTATGTAACAATATGTTTGTTCTTCTTAAGACTTCGGTTTAAAACTGCATAAATAGTGTATACATTTATTTAAACAGAAATAAAAAAAAAGGACAAAAAGAAATGAAAAAAGGTCAAAGGAAAAAAACTGAAGCACAGGCCACAAAGCCTACAACAGAAAAATTGAAAGAGTAACTTAAAGAACAAAACGAAAAAGTGAGAGAGAAAGATAAAGAAATAAATAGAGGGGAAAAGGTCTGGATGGAGGATAAAAGATGGCAGCAAAGCAAGACACTATGAGATGTGGGTAATGAAAACCAATCAGCTTTCAGCAGTGAGGAGATTAGCGCAGTGGCAATGGCGCTGAAGCCAATACTCCACCCTAATGAAATGTAATTGGAAACGGGCGAAAACTTCCCATTGTGGAGCACAGAAATATCCCTCATGTTTCCGAAGCCGGTGGAAAAGAGAGAGGATAAGTTATCGGGGTCATCCATGGCGAATTCTGGGAAATGTGTAGCTATAGGGCTTTATTTTGCACTGAAGGCAATGGGTTTCCACTATGTTCAGAAATACAGACCAAAACCTTACAAAGTCTCAGTATAACAGTTGCAACACTATAACACACACCATTTCACTTCAAAAACCTGCGTCTTATTGAGCAACCTCCCACAATCTAAGTTAACCAAGCCATAAATGCACAGAAATAGCACTTCAAGTCATTGTCAGGGTGCAGCCTGAACAGTCCCAGTATAGGATGCCAGATTGTGGTAGTTTGCTCGGTCTGTAAGATGGGGAATTACTGATTTTTTTTGTGTGTATATTTGTGCTGGTCAGCCTTGCTTAATTGAGTTGGGTGTTCAAAATGAAGTTGTAGTTCATTTTATCTGGACTTTATTTTTTTGTAAGTGTGTTTCCATACCTAAATCCATGCTCTTAGAGGACCTGTTGTTGGGGTAATCTGGGACTGTCTGTCGTTGAGGGTATTGTTGGTTGTTGGGGAGGTTCACGTAGGAAACGGGCTCCATTTCAGCCCTACAAGATAAAAAAAAAAACTTCTGATGGCAATGCATTCTCATATCTATAACTGTTATTCACAAGTCAGTTGGGTTGATCTATTATCTAAGCAAAATCCTGTAATGCGGTAGTATAAGAAGTTTGGGAATAAAACGCTTCTGAATGAAGCCTCTGATGTTCACCAAGGCTGCATATATTTGATCAAAATACACTAAAATAGTTGATATTATGAAATACTATCACAATTTAAAATAACTGTTTTATATTTGAAATAGACAAATCTAATTTTCAGCATCATCAGTGTCACATTATCCTTCAGAAATTATAATATGCTGATTTGCTGCTCAAGAAACATTTTTTGGTACCACTTTATATTAAGTGGCTTTAAGTACCAAATTAATCATTTGATACAATGGACTTATACATGTTTTTACATTGTACTTACATTTAAAAAATACCAGCATGTAGTTACAGCCGTAATTAATTTATGTAATTACATCCCTTACCCTTAAACCTACCCATACCACCACACCTGTCCCTAACCTTACCCATATCCCACCTCAATAGCACCAAAAGTGATTTACAATACAACATGAGCACAATAAGTACATTGTACTTATTTTTAAATGTAAGTACATAGTACTTAAAGCCACTTAATATAAAGTGGGACCCATTTTTTAATTATTATTATCAGTGTTAAAAACAGTTGTGCTGCTTCAATTTAAAAGAACAGCATTTATTTGAAACAGAAACTTCAGAAATATCTCACTTAAATGTCATAAATGTTTTTAGTACTGAATTAAATAGTATTCACAACAACAACAAAAAAAAACGTAATTTCATTTCTATCCACTATTTTATATATGATTGTTTCTATGTGTGTATGAGTGTCCCTGTAAGTATATTAAGTAACTAAGAACATGTAAGTGGATAAAATTAGGTATTTGAATGAATATTTGAGATAATGGCATATATAATTCTTCTACATGGTCTCATTGTGTTCAAGTCTTTGAAATAAGCCTTCAGGATACTGAGCGTTGATCAAAGTACCAGATTATCTGGTCTCACGATATGAGAACTCAAAGTTATTATCTCTGATGCTCTATAACTAACCGATCTGGTTGGTGTTTGTGCAGAAGGTTTGTCTCCAGCAGGTCCTGATCAGAAGGTGGAGGGGGGAAATCATCGTCCTCGTAGTCCTCCTCTGGCAGTTCCTGTCTTTCGTCATGTGATCTATGTGGAGCTGTTTGGAAATATGAGATTGAATGTTATAAACCATTATTAGAGCTGATGTCCATCACACATGAGAGGATTTGAGCCGTAGTTCACTTCTATTGTATGAACATGACTAACATGTCCTTTTGCATTCCTCTGAGAAATATAAAGTCATAAAGGTTTGAATGACATGAAAATCCTGCCATTATGAGGAATAAGACACACTTGACCACGTTCACTCAGTTGTGAATCATGTGAGAAAAACACACAAAAATCTCCATTACTGCTCAATGTTCTGCACTTCCGTCCCAGTTTCTTTCCACCATTTAGACATTTATCATATTGTGAGTGACACATGCAGCGACATGAAATATTAATGCTGGTAAAAACACGCGATTAAAACCTATACCTCGTTAAAACTCAACAAAACGCCATTTGTACGAGTTCTGCTCGAATGTTTTTCAGATTTTACCAAATCTAACTGAAACGAGTATGGGAAGTAATCTGAAATTAAAATGAGATGTGTGTAAATATCACATCCCTCTTTGTGCGACTAAAGTACAGCCACATACTTTGACGGACAAGAGACGCTAATCAGTAAACAATGGTTTCCAAAAAAACACGGAAAAGCCTTTTGTGTTGGCACGGCAACTCTCTGGAGAGCGCGGGGAAAGAATAGTGTGAATTTAAAACAGTTTGTTATCCGTTCTCGAGCGCTCGGCACAATTGCGAGTATGCTAATAAGGCCCACTTAGAATCCATTTCATCAGCTTAATGATTTCAAGGTCAGGCCGCGTTGCATAAAAACGGAAGGGAATGTAGCAAAAGTAGCATTGGCTTTTTCATCCCTATTGATGAGATGGGCAGATTTCCAACTTGTATAAGTCGAAAAAGCTAATGGAAAATGAGGCGGCTGAGAAAATGAACTCATTTGGTCCTCTTACAGAGGAGCCAAGCTCTCTTCATCACGTGGTGTTGATGATGAACACATGCTTTCTATTGCTGAGCGCTGATCAATCGCTTTTGTTTCTTTAACAGTGAGAGAATTTAGATGAAAGCACTTAACATTATATAAAAGCAATTACTTTTATCATTTGGTGTGCTGTTAAAAATGCACTCAATAAGTGAAGGTGCATTCACACAGAACTGGATTTGGCGACCACCAACCAAAGTGATCATGCGAAACGATGAGATCCGTCACATGGTCCAGTTGATGAAGGATGTGTCCAGTAGTAAGAACCAGAGCAGTGTGACGCTCTGCTCAATGTTTCACTCCATGCCAGCTTCAACCGCTCAAGCAAACGTTCACCGGTAAAACGACATTGAAATTTCTTTATACCATACGTCTTTCTGTTTGTCATGAACTTCGTAAATATCTCATTACAGCGGGCGTATATAGCAGTTATGATTTAAATGGTACCTATAATTAAGTTAACGTGACTGGAGTGCCGAATTGCAGAGCTTATGCTGTTTTCTCACCGCTTTTGTTTTTATTTTGTTATTAAAAGGAAAGCATACATGTGGCCCATCTTGGAAAAATGAGTCGTAATGTGCATGGACTACAGTAATTACAAGCTACAGGAAAACAGGTATAACATTTTCTGTGAATTTGAGGTGAATTTGAAGAAAGAAAAGAAATTAAGGCTTTTGATGAAAACATTCAATTTTTCTCCATATAATGGACTTCAATGGGAACCAAACGGTTCAATGTCCAAAAAGACAGTTCAGTGCAAAACTGTTCAAAGAGCTTTAAACGATTCCAGACGATGAATAAGGTCTTATCAAGCGAAAAGTTCACTCATTTAATAAATAAATAGCAAAGTTTAAGTTTTATAAGCTCAAATGGTCGCCTTGCTCTGTTCTGTGATGCGTGTTCGTGACTCTCCTGTTTGAACTCGTTATCAAAATGAACGAATCTTTTTTTTGAGTCATTTGGTTCATTCAATGAACAAAATGAACCAATTGATTTGGAAAAAATATTTGTTCATTTTGATGGATGAGTTGAACGGAGAGTCACGAACGCTCATCACAGAACAGAGCAAGGCGACCATTTATATATAACTTAAACATTGCTATTTATTTTATTAAATGAGTGAACTTTTCGCTTGATAAGACCCTTATTCATCGTCTGGAATCATTTAAAGCCCTTTGAACAGTTTGCACTGAAACTGTCTTTTGGACCTTGAACCGTTTGGTTCCCATTGAAGTCCATTATATGGAGAAAAAATCCTGGAATGTTTTCGTCAAAAAC
>NW_024121532.1:3847276-3959776 GCF_016745375.1 Pimephales promelas
GGTGTGCTGTTAAAAATGCACTCAATAAGTGAAGGTGCATTCACACAGAACGGGATTTGGCGACCACCAACCAAAGTGATCATGCGAAACGATGAGATCCGTCACATGGTCCAGTTGATGAAGGATGTGTCCAGTAGTAAGAACCAGAGCAGTGTGACGCTCTGCTCAATGTTTCACTCCATGCCAGCTTCAACCGCTCAAGCAAACGTTCACCGGTAAAACGACATTTACTCAAATCCCACGATGACATGAAATTTCTTTATACCATACGTCTTTCTGTTTGTCATGAACTTCGTAAATATCTCATTACAGCGGGCGTATATAGCAGTTATGATTTAAATGGTACCTATAATTAAGTTAACGTGACTGGAGTGCCGAATTGCAGAGCTTATGCTGTTTTCTCACCGCTTTTGTTTTTATTTTGTTATTAAAAGGAAAGCATACATGTGGCCCATCTTGGAAAAATGAGTCGTAATGTGCATGGACTACAGTAATTACAAGCTACAGGCAAAACAGGTATAACATTTTCTGTGAATTTGAGGTGAATTTGAAGAAAGAAAAGAAATTAAGGCTTTTGATGAAAACATTCCAATTTTTCTCCATATAATGGACTTCAATGGGAACCAAACGGTTCAATGTCCAAAAGACAGTTTCAGTGCAAACTGTTCAAAGAGCTTTAAACGATTCCAGACGATGAATAAGGGTCTTATCAAGCGAAAAGTTCACTAATTTAATAAATAAATAGCAAAGTTTAAGTTTTATAAGCTCAAATGGTCGCCTTGCTCTGTTCTGTGATGCGTGTTCGTGACTCTCCTGTTTGAACTCGTTTATCAAAATGAACGAATCTTTTTTTTTGAGTCATTTGGTTCATTCAATGAACAAAATGAACCAATTGATTTGGAAAAATATTTGTTCATTTTGATGAATGAGTTTGAACGGGAGAGTCACGAACGCTCATCACAGAACAGAGCAAGGCGACCATTTGAGCTTATAAAACTTAAACATTGCTATTTATTTATTAAATGAGTGAACTTTTCGCTTGATAAGACCCTTATTCATCGTCTGGAATCATTTAAAGCCCTTTGAACAGTTTGCACTGAAACTGTCTTTTGGACCTTGAACCGTTTGGTTCCCATTGAAGTCCATTATATGGAGAAAAATCCTGGAATGTTTTCGTCAAAAACCTTAATTTCTTTTCAACTGATGAAAGACAGACATGGACATCTTGGATGACATGGGGGTGAGTAAATTATCAGCAAAAGTTTTTTTTAAGTCAACTACTCCTTTAAGGTATGGTTGCTAATGGTGATTTTGTTTTGGAACCTTCAGAAAACTTGATTTTTCTCAAAATTGACTGAGCAACACCAGTGTGAAGTCGATAGAGTCAGCAGTCATGTTTGGTCTGATTCCAACAAACCATGAAGGTTTTTTTAATAGGGAATGTGAAAATAAATTTGCACAAAATGTGCTCATTGCGACTCATTTTTCCAGCAGGTGTCACATACTCATATAAACGACACTCTCATCAGAGTGGACGTCATCTAGAGGTAGACCGATTAATCGGCCGATTTTTGGCATTTTTTAACATAATCGGCAAATATCCAAGTATATCAAGCCGATTATTAGGCAGGCGCATCTGTGGGCAGCCTAGTGTTGTCGTGGAACACGTGGTTGACGCTAGAGTCATTTTCCGAGTGAGCAGCAGAAATACGTTATTGTTAGAAGTATAAAAAATTTAATCATTTAAAGTTTTTTTTCTCCTTTTTTGTGATTATTAGGTTATGTCCATTTGTCTTTGTCCGTCAACAAACAAAACAAGCCAAAAATACATGTTTCAGGACATTTTTTGAGAGGATAAAATGTTTTTGTTGAGAAAGTTTGTCGATGTTAAGTAATTATCATTTCTTTTACATTTTATCTTTTAAATAGAGGTTAAAAACCAAGCAAATATCGGCCAAAATAAATCGGCAGCATTAATTGGCCGACCCGGATTTCAAAAGATCGTTATCGGCGTGAAAAAAAAAACATATCGGTCGACCTCTAACGGCATCGGTATGTTTGTTAACAATATGTTGCTTCAACAGTATTACAAACCTCTTTTTACTCCTAATATACTAATAGAACTTATCGCAAAATAAATCTTTGTTAACTTAGTTTCTCCACACACCCATTTGTATTTATGTACATAGTTTGCAACTTAATTAAAACAATACTTGAACTCAAATAACCTTAAAGCTATTGCTTATTTCACATAATCTCAAACTAACATATCACAAAGGGCATTCTGGGTTGAGCGAGCGGCCCTGAGCGTAATCTTCAGGAGGAAATGTTGCCGCTCTCCTCACATGCTCTAACAGTACAGCAACTTTCTGTGACCTCCAGCAATTTAATCAATGCATGTGAGCACTTACCAGGAGCAGCTTCGGACGCACGGCTGTTCGCTGTGGGACTGTTGGTGTAGTTGCTGTTAGGATGATGATGAACAGGAGAGTCGTTTCTAGGGAGAGATTGACTGTCTTCCTGAATTTCCTAAAGGGAGCGAAAATTTGTAGAGAATAGATTTTAGACAATTAACATACTTGATGTTAAGATGCTAATGGGGAGGCTTCACAAAAAACAGACATTTTTAAAGCATGGTGACCAACTTCCATATCCGTTCCATGTTGGACTCATGCTGACAAGAGGAAACTTGCCATGCAGTACAATAAAACAAGGTAAAGGAACTGGTAAAAGTAAAGGTAAAGTTCACTCAAAAAATGGTTTACTTCCTCTCAACTTACCCTCACATGCATGCATTCAAGTATATTCTTGTCATTTTCATCAAAATTAGCGTGACACATCATGACGCTCCACACCTGAATGCAAGCAAACTACACTACCGCTCAAAGGTTTTGGGTCTGTATAGTTTTTAGAGGTGGGAAATAAATAAATACGCATTAAACTGAACTATAGTGACAGTAAATCAGTGTTGGGTAAGTTACTCTAAAAAAGTAATTAATTACTAGTTACTAATTACCTCTTCAAGAGTGTAATTAGATTACTGGACTAATTACTCTCTCTAAAAAAGTATTTAATTACTTTCAAAATCCCATATCAATCTCAACCAGCTGAATAATACAAGGATAGACATGAATCTGTTTTAATTCTTTCAAATAAATACTATAAAATTGTATGAATTATCCTTAAACTGACCAAGGTGGAGAAGGTTACATCATAAAAACATACTTTTTAGCATCAGACAATATATTTTGATGTTAAACCCACTATTGTTTTATGTCTGATCTCATGAAATTTCACACTTTTTTCATACATATTTTACAATAATTCATACAAATTTGTACGAGTGCGATTTAGACACCTCATAAAATGCATACGAATCGCTGTGAGATCAGATTGATCTATACAGTATTTACCTCAATTACATCAGAAGTAACTGTAATTAAATTACAGATACATGATGAGTAATCCCTTACTTTACATTTGCAAGGGAAAAGTAATTAAATTACAGTAACTAATTACTTAGTAATTAGTTACACCCAACACTGCAGTAAATACACTGATAATGTTACAAAAGATTTGTATTTCAAATAAATGTTGTTCTTTTGAACTTTCTATTCATTGAAATATTACAAAGACAAAATTAAAATGCATCATGCTTTCCATAAAAATTCCATAAAAAACATCAAAAATCATCATATTAGAAAGATTTCTGAATGATCATTTGACACTGAAGACTGAAGGAATGATGCAGAAAATGCAGCTTCGCATCACAGAAATAAATTTTAAAATATGTAAAAAGAGCTAATTTACTTTAAATTGTAACAATATTAAAATTTTTACAGTCGTTTGGTAAAATAAATGCAGCTTTGGTGAGCATTAAAGACTTAATTCAAAAACTATTTAAAAAAAAAAACCTTAGTGGTGGTGTAAAATTGTGCATGTTTTAGACGGAAAACTGCAGAGACTTAAAGACATTGACAAAAAAAAAAAAAATGTGAGAAAACTACCCTGATCTAGAAAAAAAAAATATCTGTTGAATGACAAAAGGATAAAAGCAACCCTGACATATTTAGAAATATTCATAAGCCAAAGGCAATCCTGTCACACAGTACTAGTCAAGACAGATACGGAAACATGTGTCAATGTGAAGACTTGAGGCCACTTCTCAGACGACAAAGGAGCTACAGCTGTCACTATGTGGACGGCTAACCCAGAGGAGGAACACAGCAGACTTTATACTGTCATACAAACCACATGCTACAAACGCAAACTCAGTACTCACAGCCCAGACTCACTGGACGGACATGAAAGGTATTAGGATATCACCATATCAAAGTGTGCTTAAATGCATTCATACCGTACTATTCCACACGGCGGGGAAAAACAGATGAAAGCCTCGTTCTTTTGTTCCGACGTTAAGCCTCAGCTGGAGGACAGTCATTAGCGGGGATGATGGTTCTTTACACGTGGAAACGTCAGTCTTGTCATCTGCCTCCTGCTCGCTGTCTCAGGGATCATCAATGGACCAAACAACTGATTCCCAGGCTTTCTTTCTCCTCAGAGATAATATTTGTCATAAAAATGACTCTAAAACCCCCAATGCTGAGACGAAGCAACATCTTTCACTGTCTTTCACTGTGATCTGTGCCTTGACAACGGCTAACGTATGCATGTGTCTAACACACAAAAAATAGAGAGCTGGCAGGAAAATATCAAAAGGTACTTGAAGAATGATGGGACAGCAACTGCTAGAATCCAGACTAAAAATGAAAAGTCAATTTAAACAGTCGAAATTATTGATTTACATCTTCACCTCCCACCGGCTTCAACCGCTGCATCGTCCTTATTAGCGGGGCTTGTTAAAGAGACGATCACTATATTTCTCACATGGATTTAAACAAACCCCTGACCTATCTTGAAAAACTAGTACTAAATCTAATCTTGCATTTCAAATCATGTGGTTGGAGTAATAGGAGGAATTTTGCCTGGTGGATGATAAAATGCACCCACAAAATAAAAACAAACACCTAGCAACTGCATTGCAATGCCTTAAAGGGATAGTTCACTTTGAAATTCATTTTTGATATGTTTTAGCTTACCTCAAGGGCATCCAAGATGTAGGTGTCTTTGTTTCCGCAGTAGTTTCAATTTTGATATTTTTAGGTCAAACCGTTCGTGTCTGTCAGTCATATAATGGAGGTCTATGGTCACCACCTCAAAGCGCATGCACAGAGAAGTCCAAATTAAACATGATTTAATGACTCATAAATGTAAGTACACATTGATGGCCTGAGACAAAAAACGAGCGGTTTGTGTGAGAAAATGAACAGTATTTATATCGTTTTTACCTCTTGTAACCACAGCCACGTCCAAGTGATCTGAGGTAAAAATGATATAAATACTGTTCGTTTTCTCACACATACCGCTTGTTTCATGTCCAAGGCCATCAATGTGTCCTTACATTTACGAGTCATTAAATCATGTTTAATTTGGACTTCTCTGTGCATGCTCTTTGAGGTGGTGACCATAGACCTCCATTATATGACTGACAGAGAAGAACGGTTTGACCTAAAAAAATAAGGTAAGCTAAAACATACCAAAAATTAATTTCAAAGTGAACTATCCCTTTAAATGTCAAAGTATAGGTACTCCTTACATCAGTCAACAAGCCTATAACATGATCATATTGTCATTCATTGAAATATCATCCCATATCAACTCCCACAACAACACACACACCGAGAATCTCTCTGACATCTTCAAAGACTCTGTGCTGCACGTCTTAATCAGACAACAATGACGAGGGAGTTTGGGTCCACCGACAAAGACAAAGAGCCGACAAAACAAGACCCTAAACCCATGGATGTCTCCTCCCCTCTTCACACGGGCAGCAGTGAGGGTGAGCTGAGGTTAGGAACCCTCAGGGTAGCCCCGGGCAGCCTTTCATTAAAACCCCAAATTTGCCTTTCATTCATGGAACCCATGGCGTAATCTGATTAACTTGCTGAGCAAGAGGAGATCGAGCGAGGTAACGGGATTAGATATCAGACTGGGCGGGAAGAAACAGGAAGGAGAAGAACGACTGAGGAGGAACAAAGATGGAGGTTTCACATGAAATCATTGTGCTCTAAAGTAGTCTACTGTGCAATAGTTTGCTGTTTTTTGAAAGAAATGAATACTTTTATTCAACAAGGATGCTTTAAATGGATCAAAAGTGACAGTAAAGAGTTCATTAAATGCTGTTCTTTTAAACTTTCTATTCATTAAAGAATCCTGAAAATAAGGTGTCACGATTTCCTCAAAATCACTATTGTGCTGTTTTCAACATTGATAATAATTAGAATTGTTTCTTGAGCAGCAAATTCTGAAGGATCACGTGACACTGAAGACTGGAGTAATTCAGCTTTGGATCACAGGAATACATTACATTTTAAAATAATATGCAAATCATTGTAATATGCAATAATATGCAAATTCACAATATTACTGTATTTTTTATCTAAAATACATGCAGTCTTGGTGAGTATACGAGACTTCTTCGAAAAACAGTAAACAATCTTACTGACCACAAAATTTGGTACAGTAGCGATAATTACAAAAATTAATTACAAATAATTACAAAAAAGTGCTGTGCTGGTACCATTTGTATGAAAATTTACCTTTTTTATCTAGGATTAATCTAGTAACAAATCTTAACAAAGATCCATGATAATACCATGTTAATTGGTTATATATGAAGAGTTCAGATGCAAAAGCCTCTAAATGCCATTTAAAATTTTCTTCTTTAATGATAATTTTTATGAAACTTGTATATTTAAGTTCAATAATTTCACTTAAATAACAATTAATAGGTAATTATCATTGGCATTTAAGTGAAATTACTGAACTTAAATATACAAGTTTCATAAAAATCATCATTAAAGAAGAAAATTTCAAATGGCATTTAGAGGCTTTTGCATCTGAACTCTTCATATATATATATATATATATATATATATACAGTATATATATATATATATATATATATATACAGTATATAACCAATTAACATGGTATTATCATGGATCTTTGTTAAGATTTTTTGAGATGGTTCCTCAATAAGATGGTTCCTCGATTCAAGAAAAAAATACTGAAATCAAATTTAAAAAAAATATATATATATATATATATATATATATTTTTATTTATTTATTTATTATATTTATATATATATATATATATATATATTTTTTTTTTTTTATTTTTATTTCAGTATTTTTTTTTTTAATTGAGGAACCATCTCATTAAGTTTAGTCCATAAACACTGTTGATTCTCTAACCTCCCACTCGTTCTCTTATCACTCAACTCTGTCTGGGTGATTAATGGCATATTGATCGCTCCGTCTGCATGTGATTAATGAAGAATGCATCTCAGCGACATATCACCTTCTATTGAGCATCATTACCGCCCGCACCGATCACCATCTTTCTACCACTATATTGGGTTGAGGATAAGCTAACGTTCCCCAATAATACCCACCCAAAGTCAGTCAATAACTATTTGTCTTCATTTTCATTGGACGTTGATGAGAAGCTGTCGGAATAGATGAACCATGCCAGTTTAACCTTGGATACAAAGACTTTAAGTTCGAATCAAGTCATATTTGAATATTTCTAAGCATTTAGAAACTTTACCATGTGACCTCGGAACATCTAAAGAAAAACTTCCGACAGTTTTTTATTATCTCTTGGCCGAAAAATTATGTTTTAGTGAGCTGTCGACTCATGGAAATTGATCTACCTCCTCAATAAAATGTGTGTCAACGCTAGTTCCCATCAAAGAAAGGAAAAAACATATACTGAATATGAGCCCATTTCTGGAAATATATGCTTAGTTAACAAAGACACCTATTTCTTGAGGTGATAAATATTTTTTGTCTGATTTCATGATGTGAAACCAAATCCATTATCAAGGATATCGTCATGCAGGTTCTTTAATACAGAGAGTGACTCCTTAAACTTACCACCACATTAACAAAAGGGGGGCCCCAGTGAACATGGCGGACCCCCTGAAACACATGTAAAACTGACAATATTACAAGAGAGAAAAACTTCTGTGTGAGTGTCCCATTAATGCAAGCACAAACAAAGACACTGAAGGTTTCAAACAGGAACTTTCGCTGATAATTCACTCACCCCCATGTCATCCAAGATGTCCATGTCTTTCTTTCATCAGTCGAAAAGAAATTAAGGTTTTTGATGAAAACGTTCCAGGATTTTCTCCATATAATGGACTTCAATGGGAACCAAACGGTTCAAGGTCCGAATGAGAGTTTCAGTGCAGCGTCAAAGGGCTTTAAACGACACCAGACGATGAATAAGGGTCTTATCTAGCGAAACGATCGCTCATTTCAAAAATAAATAGCAAAGTTTAAGTTTTATAAGCTCAAACGCTCGCCTTGCTCTGTTTTGCGATGCGCGATGCCAATGAAGTCCATTACAGTATATGGAGAAAATCCTTGAAAGTTTTCATCAAAAACCTTAATTTCTTTTCGACTAAAGAAAGAAAGACAAGGACATCTTATATGACATGGGGGTGAGTAAATTATCAGCAAAAGTTGTTTTAAAGTGATCTACTCCTTTAACTGCCTACAAGAGAATATGGACTCAGTTGAAATGCATTTATCTGATGCAGTGTTATGCTTCTCAGATTCTTGCTTTCTAAAGCTTCTCATTCTTAAATATAATGCTCACCTGTTAAGTCATATAATTTTTTCCACTTTTAATATTTAATTTTTTTTTTGTGATTTTTGATCAGAAATAGCATTTAAACTACCGTTTAAATGTTTGGGGTCATTTTTTTTTATACATTTATGTTTCTCAGAGAAGTCCAATGCTCACCAATAATGCATTTATTTAATTATAAATACAGTAAAAATAAAAATAAAAATTATTAGAATTATTTAAAAGTTATATAATTCCTGTGATGCAAAGCTGAATTTCCAACACTGTCATTATCAGAAATCATTCTAATATGCTGATTTGCTCTTCAAGAAACATTTCTTATTATTATCAATGTTGAAAACAGCTGCTTAATATTTTTGTTTAAAAAAGCGATACATTTAAGGATTATTTGATGAATTGAAAGTTCAAAAGAATTGCAAAGATACTGTATTCTTTACTGTCACTGTCAATTTAATGCATCTTTGCTGAACAAAAATATAAATTTCTTTTTTTTTTTTTTTTTTTTTTTTTTTAAATAAAGGTACAAAACCATTATGGACCCCAAACTTTTAAATGGTAGCGTACACACTGCATCCAGCAACTCTTAAAGTTTAAGAACTGGACAAATCTCTCAAAAGCTGAAAGAAAGAAAAGTATGACAAGACATGCTCTTTAGAGAATAAACAGACAAGATCCAGAAAGAAAAGCCCAGAGGGTTAAAAGGAAACAGAGTGCATGCAAAGATTTGAGATTATTTTATTCAATAAGAAAACTTCAGCGATACAGAAAAGAAGTAAAAGAAAAGCAGATATTGACCAGTATATGTTCCATTAATAAATAAGTGAAAATAGTAAATGAATATACTGTACAAGCATGTGCACGAAGTTAGTATAAAAGCAGGAAGCAGGAGAGATGAACAAGTGCTTTCTCATGAAGTCAAGGAAAATAACAATCTTCAACATGTAAAAAGAACTAAAAATGGATCTATACTGATTTAATTTCAAGGACCTCCATCCCAAATGTCCACACTCATACTGCAATGCCTCACATGGTAACTCATATAACAGACCCCCAATTGTGTTAGGCTTTTTTAAGTGGGACAAAGAGCTTTAAAGGGATACTCCACTTTTTTGGAAATAGGCTCATTTTACAACTCTTACAAATCAGTTTTCCCATTTTCAATCCATTCAGCCGATTTTCTGATATTTAGAAGAATATATCAGCAACCAGACAGTTTCTGGTCCCATTGATTTCCATAGTACTGTATATATATATTTCCTACTATGGAAGTCAATGAGACCAGAAACTGTCTGGTTACTGATATTCTTCTAAATATCAGAAAATCGGCTGAAAGGATTCGAAAACGGTCCCTATAATTGTTAAACGAATCCCTTTAACAATTATATTGACAATTATTATTTTCTGTTCTCCTTGTAGGATAACAACAGTACTTAAGTCATTTAAATCTGAGATAAAGGAGGAAGTCCCCTTTCAGCCACAGCATGTGTGTGTTTTTCCTTGTGCACAATAACTAAGGTCCTGTTTGCACCTGGAATTAAGATGTGTTTTGGTCGATCATATCACAAGTGGACGACGCTAAATACAAGTGTAAGTGTGACCACTTTCAACCTTGCATTCAACTGGATTGCTTTCGTAGCGTAAACACTCATGTGGTCGAATGTGTTCGAACAGCCACAAAAGACCGTCTTCTCTCCCCCTACTGACCTGATGCGTAAACATTATGGGAAGCGCGCTATCCAGGCGGGATTTAAACTTTGTCGGCATCCAAGTTTAGTTGGAAGAAGTAAAACATACCAAAATGTTCTCTCACCATTCCTGATTTCCGGAAACAAAATCTGCTGCTCTCCTTATGTTTTCCGTCATCCCCTTTTGTGTCCATATGTAAATTGCAAGAGCTTATTTTGTGCCTTTAGATTAAAAGATCTGAAAAACCCATACATTTACCAGCCCATAGACCATCCCATTAAAGAAATTAGGACAGAAGTGGTTGAAAGTGGACAAAAGAGACAGATCTGCCTCGTCTACTCGTGATCAGATCTACTCAATACCAGCTGTAAACAGGGCCTACCATTCAGAGGTCACCTGATAGCCTGTGATGCCAATAGTGGCGATACTGGTGGGCTGTGGCCAGTGACCTGGGTTCAGAGGCCCTGCGGGTAAGCGGTCTGGAGTGGTACACATGGTACGGTACAGGTACAGGGCATACCTGTGCGGGCGAGCGCTCCAGAGCACGCAGAACCACCAGCTGGATGGTTCCTCGGAGGTTCCCTTCAGTCGACATGGAGTAGCGAAGGGTTTCCATGGCATCGTGGTTGGAGCGTCCGACCAGGGATTCACTGTTAACAGCCACCAGCTGGTCATTGACACGCAAGCGACCATCCTGCAAACAAGACGAGACAAACACCAATGTCACTCAACACGTAGAGCTAGAAGTAGGTAGATGTATACATTAATATACCAACAGATTCAGAGCCAAAAAACCCCAAAAAACTTAACTACATACTAGAGACCGACCGATAAAGGATTTTGAAGGCCGATACCGATACAAATATTTGTTGGTTTTAAAATCCGATATATCGGCCGATATTTTTTTATTTTTTCCCCAGAAACGCGAAACAAAACATTAACAGATTTCCCTTGTTAGAACTTGTTTCTTTTATTGTCACAATAGAACAGAGGAACATCAAAATATGAAATAAAATAATAATTAGTCCCTATATTACCATATAAGCTACCTGCAACCTGGATCAGCAGGATGTGTGGCGCGTTATACACGAGTGTTACCAACAGGGACGGTGTTGACTGCCTTCTGGTGGACAAACTATACAACTCCAACACTCATGACATGGTTGAAGCGTGTTTCGTCCGTTTTTATTTTATTTTTGAAATATTCATTTATCGGCCATTATAACTGCCGATACCGATAGTTTGGAAAATGCCTAATATCGGCCGATAAATCGGTCTGGCTCTACTACATACTATAGTTCTAGTTATAGATGTATTGAAAAGCTCTTACATTTTACCTATAATAAGATATAATTAACCTATAAATTCAATGGCATATTTCAAATTAAATATTAAAAATAAAAATACAAAAATACAAAAAAATAATAATAAATCATCATGGCAGTGCTTACATTTTATAATGATTTACCAATAAATTCAGCACAGAATTTAAAATTAAATAGAAAAAATAGAATAAAAAAATACAATTCATTCATTTCATAGTACTATACAGACAGATTAATACGATTAAAAGTTCTTAAATGTTTTACTATAATATTATAACTATAAGATATCAAATGTACCTATATATCAATAGTAGAATAATCAAGCACACAAAAAAGTAAAAGAAATTTAATACAAAATCATTGTATTAACATACACATCTCATTCAAGATGAAAGCATTAAATATACTTTTAACCCGATTTGCGAACAAATCATTTTCAATGAACCGCCACTACTCTTGAAAACAGCACATTACAACATGTAGTCAACAAGTTAGCTAGCTACTCCCAGCACTAAAGCCCTATAGTGTGATTTAAAAACATTTATGCAGCGTCTTGCCCCACTGTTAAATGTTTAATGCGTCCCAGTATGAATTCAGATACAATTACAGATGCATATCATTAGTGTGAAAGGACCAGGCCAGAGTGAATTGGATTAAGGTTCACAGCTGTGGTTTCCTAAATAAAACTCCGCTGAGGAGGAACAAAAGAGATTAGCAGCTAAAAGCCACTGGAGCCGCTAAAGACTCCTGAGAGTCTGTGTCACGGAGGACGATCCTGACCCTTGAGCGGGGTCACTGACCGCAGACCACTGATACCGACCTGGGAGGGGGTCTCAGCCAGGACCGACACAAACACTTGTGCCCATCTATTGAGGAAATATACAAATGCGTACTACACAAGCAGACCGTCTGGAAGATCACAACCCAAGACGGCTTTTTAAAGGACGCCCCCTCGTGAATAGCTCCAAAGACGTGTTTTTCTTTATTACTAAGCAGAATTGCATCATTTTATCTCAATCTTGGAGTGCTTGGGGACGGAGCAACAGAAAGCGAGTGATAAGGGTGAACGGCCGAAGTCAAATGAAGAGCTCAGCCTTTGAAAATGTCTATTTCTTTGAGCGCCTCTCTGATGGAGGCCTGTGATGCAGCTCGCTCTCCAGTGGAGTGCTGATAGGGGCCAGAGACGCAGCTCCACCTCTGAGCCCACTCTTGATCACAGTGCTGATAGGGGCCAGAAGATGTGGCCTTATCTACACATACACAACACCTGCTGCCTGACTGGACTGATTGAGGACAGGAGACGAGTATTCATATCTCTCTGACGACACTTGCTAAGGTTCACCTGTTACAACAGATACCACCATGAAAAACCTTAACAGGCTACAATGGCCACTATTCAACGGATTATTCATTTAGTTTTTTAGTTTGAGGCCACGTTGGGTGAATCACAGTTAGCATACTACGGTGTATTCGACAAAATGTAAGCAAGATCTGTATTATTGCTTCCCAAAACATAGTGCTAATTATAAATTAATACAATATTTGGAACAATTAACTGGGCAACAACTATGCCTTATGAACGTATGTTTTAGGGTGTCAAATACTTTTTGTGAATTTATCATTCATATTATGTAAATCAAGTGTTTACTTTGAATTTAAATTGGCTTAAAGTGGTTAATGCAATAGGTAATATCAAAAAATAACCTTTTTTACTAAATAACATGAAAACTGTTAAATCTCCTTTTTAATTGAAATAAAGCTAAAATAATTCGATAAAATATTAGATTTAAAAAAAAGAACATTTAAAATTTGCTTTGAAAGCTAAATGAAACAAGTTTAAGTACTAAATGACTACTACTATAGAAAGCACACTGAAATTAAATGAAAATATGCAAGCTAATTGTACGATATTTATTAATACTATAGTGTACAGATAACATTAAAATAACATTGCATTTATTAATGTAATTATAATATGTACAAATACTAGGGGTGGCACGGTACATGAAAAAACACCCGAACCGTTCGGTTCGCTTGTCTCGGTTCGGAGCGCGTGTGCGTCTCACGGTTCGACGCATGCGCAATGTAACCTCGTGCCCGTATGTGACGTGTGTTTTCTTTTCGCGCGACATAAACTTGTTCGACTTGGACCGGCGCTGCACAGAGCGATCGGTGAATAACATCAATCTAGCGCGAGTCGGCTCCGTATGCATTCATCACTTTCGCGGTATTTGATGTCCTTACCGATCGCTCTGTGCAGCGCCGGTTCAAGTTAATAAACAAGCCAGTAAAAGTGGAGTATGGAGCGCTGCAGGTCACGGCACGCGGAGAAATGGCAAGTGGGAGAGATGAGGGAGTTGGAGGATGCGCCAGTGTCGTATGAGTCTATGGTATAAGTCCGGTGTGTGGGAACATTTTGGATTTCATGTTATGATATTTTAATTTAACTACAGTGGCACTTTATGTATAGATAAGAGCTTCAGTCATACGTTTCCAAACCCTGCACTTTAATTTTAAGTGGAAAAAAGTACCCTCACATTTTGGGAATAGAAGCATTTTTGATACTGTTTTTGTGTTGAGGTTGAACTTAAATTTCACTTTATGTTTATGGCCTTTGCTATTGCTATAGCTTAATTATCTATAGGCAATGAGGTTTCATGTATATTGACATTTAAAAGACAGTGTTTTAAGAGTTCCTCTCTTTTTCTTTTAAAAGATAGAATTTTGGTAAGAGCTACAAAAGTTAGCAGTTGATACATGAAAGTTAATTTCTTTGTGTTAATAAGATTTATGTGATAAAAATGCACAAGTTCTTGTAGAGATAGTGATACACATTCTCCTTTTTTTGCCAAATAAACAAAAAGCATGTCAATTTCTTCTCTCTTGCTGTATCTAAATCTCACCTAGCTTTCCTCTGAGATAGTCCCAAAATGTGCTTAAAGTCAAAGAGTCAAAATCAGTTTGTCCATGATTGCACGAATATAATATATATTTTTTTAATACTGTATCCTAAAGTGTGGATAATTAAGCTATATATCACATGCTGAAGTACATTTCTGGAGTGTTAAAGATTAAAAGAAAAAATAACAAGAACCGTACAGAACCGAAAACCGTGACCCTAAAACCGTGATACAAACCGAACCGTGGGTTTTGTGAACCGTGCCACCCCTAACAAATACGTAATTTTTTTTTTATAAATTTATATATTTCTTAAAGTATGTATATATTTAATCAATTAGGGCTGTCAAATGATTAATCGCGATTAATCGCATCCAAAATAAAAGTTTGTGTTTACATAATATATGTGGGTGCACTGTGTATAATTATTTTATATATATAAATACACACACATGGTTGTATATATTTAAGAAATATTTTCATGTATATACTGTTTATAGATTTATATATAATTTATATTATATATATATATAATATCTTATATATAAATTATATATTTTTCTTACATATACATGCATGTGTGTGTGTGTGTGTATATATATATATATATATATATATATATACACAAAATAATTATACACAGTGCACCCACAAATATTATGTAAACACAAACTTTTATTTTGGATGCGATTAATCGCGATTAATCGTTTGACAGCCCTAATTTTTATTAGAACTGTAAATCAGCACTGTATGTTGTTCTGTTGTGACATGCAGAGGTTTTGAGTGACTTTCATCACTGAAGTTCTCAAAGCGTTGACGCTGGCCGCTTTTACCTTGTTTGCGGCGCCACCGTGGATGATTGACTTGATGAAGATGCCCAGGTCTTCTCCGGTCTCTCGAGACTTGTTACCCTTCAGACTGACCCCCAGACCAGCTGAGCCGGAGTCGTTCAAAGGAACTTCAAACATCAGCTGCTCTCGCCCGTCCTCCACCAGCAGTGGACCTGGCGGCTCTCCTTTCTGCAAATAACACACTTCGGTCAGCATCTCAGTTGACTTTTAACACTGTATAAATTTGAGCATTTACCCCAGTGCAACATCCTGCCGCATTGACTACAAATGTAAGTGGATTATTACTAGACATGCAATTTTTTGCTTGCGTTTACAAACTACGTGCCGAGTCAAAATGATTGCCAGTGGTAATCGACATGTCACAGATGCTGTCGATAGAGTTAAACTCGTATTGAACCTGGAACACTCCAATAAGATAATGGATGTAGTGAGATGAGCACGCTAGTGTTTAAAATGAAGGAATATGCCGTATATACACTCACCTAAAGGATTATTAGGAAAACCTGTTCAGTTTCTCATTAATGCAATTATCTAATCAACCAATCACATGGCAGTTGCTTCAATGCATTTAGGGGTGTGACAATCTCCTGAACTCCAAACTGAATGTCAGAATGGGAAAGAAAGGTGATTTAAGCAACTTTGAGTGTGCCATGGTTGTTGGTGCCAGACGGGCCGGTCTGAGTTTTTCACAATCTGATCTCAGTTACTGGGATTTTCACACACAACCATTTCTAGGGTTTACAAAGAATGGTGTGAAAAGGGAAAAACATCCAGTCCTGCAGGGCGAAAATGCCTTGTTGATGCTAGAGGTCAGAGGAGAATGGGCCGACTGATTCAAGCTGATAGAAGAGCAACTTTGACTGAAATAACCACAAGTTACAACCGAGGTATGCAGCAAAGCATTTGTGAAGCCACAACACGCACAACCTTGAAGTGGATGGGCTACAACAGCAGAAGACCCCACCGGGTACCACTCATCTCCACTATAAATAGGAAAAAGAGGCGACAATTTGCAAGACAGTTGAAGACTGGAAAAATGTTGCCTGGTCTGATGAGTCTCGATTTCTGTTGAGACATTCAGATGGTAGACTCAGAATTTGGTGTAAACAGAATGAGAACATGGATCCATCATGCCTTGTTACCACTGTGCAGGCTGGTGGTGGTGGTGTAATGGTGTGGGGGATGTTTTCTTGGCACACTTTAGGCCCCTTAATGCCAATTGGGCATCGTTTAAATGCCACGGCCTACCTGAGCATTGTTTCTGACCATGTCCATCCCTTTATGGCCATCATGTACCCATCCTCTGATAATGCATCATGTCACAAAGCTTGAATCATTTCAAATTGGTTTCGTGAACATGACAATGAGTACTAAAATGGCCCCCACAGTCACCAGATCTCAACCCAATAGAGCATCTTTGGGATGTGGTGGAACGGGAGCTTCATGCCCCGGATGTGAATCCCACAAATCTCCATCAACTACAAGATGCTATCCTATCAATATGGACCAACATTTCTAAAGAATGTTTTCAGCACCTTGTTGAATCAATTCCACGTAGATTTAAGGCAGTTCTGAAGGCGAAAGGGGGTCAAACACAGTATTAGTATGGTAATCCCAATAATCCTTTAGGTGAGTGTATGTATATATAATATTAAATTATTATTTTTTTTTATTTCAGTTAAAATAAAGGCAGATTGTGCACAAGACCAAATGTATGGAATAATAATGGATAAATATATAAAGTAGGGTTTGGACAGAACGAATGAATGTCTGATGGTGAGGCAGGAAAACACATTGGGGGTCATTTGACTTGAAAACGAAAGGGTTAGAGCAGAAGAACGTGCCATATCAAAAGGGAACATAATACGCTTTTGTCAGGGATTCATTCAGGAGGGCGGGGGTTGGAGAACGACACCATTTAAGACTCATTATTGAACACACTTACACACATGCACAACTACCCACACATTTCACTTCTCTTTTTGCTTTCTTTTGCTCCAAAACATCCTAAAATCAAAGAGATCAGGGGTGTCGGTGCCATGGCCTTTGACCTTTTCTCCACATCGTTTCCTCCTCCTCTCCACAATCGCATCAATAAAACCCAGCAAAACCTGGAGTAAAGTGCATCGGCTAAACGCGACTGACATCCTTCTGGAAACTACATTAAACATTAGCCTGTTGCTAAGCTACTGTGGAAATGGGCAGAGGAAAAAAGCAACAAAAACGCCTTTGTAAGAGCACGAAGTTGGGCAAAAAGCATTAACTAAGAGCTAATGATGAAAAATAGGAGGGCCAATGGGGCAAAGCTTCAAGTAGTCCTTTTAGTGTGTGCTCTTACTGATGATAATGTGTCGTACATGGCCTGAGGCGGACGACAAATCTGAGTTTTAGCACACAATAAAAGGCCTGTTTGTAAGTGAGGTCAAACTTTGGTCCCAGCGAGAATATCAGATTGTCTGATGTCTCCTCACACGAGGAACGGGGGAGATGCCGCTTCGGTGGTCCTATCAACACTTGAGGCCCAGACTTTATATGAAGTCCTCCTGAGGGCAAATACACACTCATATGCTCTCATACACACCATGTGATTAACTATTTTAACTCAAGTACATGAGTAAAATCTGGGGGAAAAGGTCAGTGACACTCAAAAGATGGATTCACGTTGGGAATAAGTGGAGCGAAGTGTAAACACAGCATTGGATCATACACATAAAATAGGCTTATGGGTAATGCAAATACAATAAACATATTTGGACGTTTATTTAAATGTTAGTATTACAGTAATTCCTATGAACTGACATTGTAAGTATAATAAATATATGTAAGTCATATTAACACTAATGACTAATAACAATAGGTTATTTTCTACTAATATTAATTATTATTTGTCTTAATTCATATCAATAAGAACTGATAATACATTTCATTAGTATTAATGCTTAATTGATAAGTATTAACACATAATTAATATGCATTATTAACATCAACACAAAAGATTCATATTGACAGGATATTACATATGATACAAATATGAATCAATTTCAGTATAAAAAAAATTGGCAACATAAATGCTATTAATATCAATACAATTTAAAACGTATTAACAATCAATTAATATTTATAGTAACTGATATAATAATACATTTACACAACAAACATTAATATCAACATTAGTAATTCATATTGATATGAAATTATTAGGGCTGTCAAACGATTAATCGCATCCAAAATAAAAGTTTGTGTTTACATAATATATGTGGGTGCACTGTGTATAATTATTTTGTATATATATATAAATACACACATACAGTATGCATGTATATTTAAGAAAAAAATATTATTTTTATATATAAAATATTTATATTTATATTTAATATAAATTATATATAAATCTATATACAGTATATACATGGAAATATTTCTTAAATGTATACAAGCATGTGTGTGTATCTATTTATATGAAATAATTATACACAGTACACCCACATATATTATGTAAACACAAACTTTTTTTTTGGATGCGATTAATCACGATTAATCGTTTGACAGCCCTAGAAATTATATATTATATTTAATAGGATATTAGTATTTATAGTCGTTAATTTGAACAAATCATTAATATTAATACATACTGATATTAATAGTAATAAATATAGTCATTAATAAAAAAGTCGGGTTAATAGGTTAATAATATTAATAATATTTAAGCAGAAACAAATCAAAGATCATCCAAATTTATACTTGGCGATAAAACATCCAAGATATCCTGAGCTACAACATTTTAAATAATCCATTTGATTTGAGTCTTTGTGTCATTTACACACAAATAATCCACGGGAAATGTGTTTTGATGCCCCTGGCTTGAAGTCGATGCACCTTAACCCAGATATTGAACTAAATTAGAATTGATGTCAGAACGCCATCTGCTATTACATGAAAGCATCTACACTTTTTAGATTACTCGCAGCTTTAAAAAGCGTCCATTGGTTTTTGGAAAGAAATGGCCGTGACCCAAATGACAAATATAATTAAATAGGCCATGACAAAGCAGAACACATCCTGTGTGTGGGAAGAGGAATTATTACAAAGACCATCTCAAGGACTTCAACATGCTCCACCAGCCCTGTGCCCGACCTCTCTTCCTTTGAGTGCAACTGTGTGCAATGTGCTGTCTGACCCTTCCATCCTCACAGAAAACCTGTCTGAATCAAAGGGTCTACAGCAACACCCACAGCAGACCCTTCAAACAACTATACATTGGTTAAAAAAAAATCAATTTTCAACTTTTACAACAAATATCTTGCCGGATAAACATGCAATAGTGGCGGTATTAGATGCAACACACCATGATTCTATCAAAACTTGATTTTAGATCATTTTATCTTGAATACAAGTGTCATTTGTCTAGTGGAATGCCACAAACATCACTAAATAGTCATTTTATCATTCTTTTAAATTAATTTTTGCAGTGCATGCCCATGTCTTGCGGGCACAAACAAATTTTACATTACAATTTAATTTGATGTTTGGCTGATGTATTGCTACTGGCTATCAGGTAAAATTAATTTGCAGCTGAAGACATTATTTCCACCCACTGCATTAATTTAATCTCACAGCACGTGACAAACTGATGGCAATATCAGTCAGCTGAACTTTAATGCAACGCTCAAATTTAGGCCACATTCACACTGTCAATTTATGGGATTGACAATAGCATTTACTTGGTGTGAGTCTCGAAATGTCCCGTTCACACAGCAATCGAAGCAACGTGCAACGGGAGTGGAGCCTGTATTCTCTAACTGGGAACCATCGCGATAGTGACCAAGTTGGGTAATTATATTTTGTCTATCAATATGGGGGGTGTTAAATTGGCTTCTGAATGCGTTTTCGCACATAATCCATGAACAGGCCTCGAATTTTACAAGATATTTGTTAATGATGATCTGGATCTGTTCCCCCTCTAATCCTATGACGTCATCCTGTCAGTCATCTCTCCTTACTATCTTCATGTGATAAAGAAATCTGATGTAACCGACTACCACAGCAACCCTAACTATGTCTCTTTAGGGGCTCCATGCGTGACTCCTTTTCCATGCCTTTCCGAATTCGAATTTCGGCTTCAGACACATCCTTAACCCCCTGAGCTCGAGTAATGCGCCGCCGCGTTATGCTGGTCTTGTGTGAACAAAACATACATTAATCAAAAGTCTTGTGGACACATATTTCGTATGTGTTTTGTGGCCTTATTTCAGAAACTTCCATTTTTAGTTTATTCAATAGCCACGCATAAACAATATTCTCTCAAAAATACAAACTTGTACATACATGTTGCTCCTATATTATGGTAGCCCTGTTTCTGCTAAATATAGTGTAATTTCACCTGTGCCATTAATAGGTTTATAAGCACAAATGTCAGGGCATCTCAAAACATCTCAAGGACCCCAAATACACCCAGACCTCAGAGGGTTAATATGCATACACTAACAAAACATTACTAAAAATGTCCAAGCTGGTGTAGAATCTAGATTAATCTAGATCGGCTAAGGAATACCATAGTGCATGCCCAAAAATATGGTAAGTTTTAGTAATGTTTTGTTAGTTTATGCATATTAACCTTCTGAGGTCTGGGTGCATTTGGGGTCCTTGAGATGTTTTGAGATGCCCTGACATTTGTGCTTATAAACCTATTAATGGCACAGGTGAAATTACATATTCAATATATAATTATATATTTAGCACAAACAGGGCTACCATAATATGTGAGCAACATGTATGTACATGTTTGTAGCTAAATATAGTGTAATTTCACCTGTGCCATTAATAGGTTTATAAGCACAAATGTCAGGGCATCTCAAAACATCTCAAGGACCCCAAATACACACAGACCTCAGAGGGTTAATATGCATACACTAACAAAACATTACTAAAAATTACCATATTTTTGGGCATGCACTATGGTACTCCTTAGCCAATCTAGATTAATCTAGATTCTACACCAGCTTGGACAGGCTAAAAACCATCTTGTGACAGTTATAAATCAGGTAAGCTAGGCACCATTAGATGATTTTAGCTGGATTTTCCAACAGGGCCGGACGTTTCAGCGACACACTCCTGCATCCAGGATATCCAGTCACCAACACATCAGCACCGTGACTAGATCCCAAAAGGTTGATTCAGAAAAACAAGGCTTTAACTCTGTCAACGGTCTCTAAATATGGGTCACGCAGACTGCTTCATCTCTAAACAGACATATCTAGCTGCTAACAGGATGGACATTTATGGTGTCGCCCATTTCCTGTCTAAAGATCTGGTGGATTTTAGCAGAGATGCTTTATATTGCCTAATGGCTGACTGTTAGCCAAATCTAAATTATATTAAGATGGTATTTTTGTGCCTGCAGTGGGTGGTTAAAGAAAACGTTGAATACTGTATGATGGTGGGTGTTTATGGAGGGTATTTGGATGCATTCATTGGTTGGAATGAAATATAAATGCACACACACACACACACACACACACACACACACACGCATATAAAGGCAGATGGTGAAATCCACTCAAAACTGTCATTATATCTTTTCATACTCTTCCATTCTCTGAAAAAAAATTTCTCCCGAGTGTGTCATTTTTCCCTTTGCCTGCCGTCGCATTTCTGCCGTAATTTACCCTGGCTAAGCAGTGGCACAGCTAACCCACTTTGAATTTGAATAGGGTGGAAAAATGGAGAAGGTTTTTCTCTGTGAATAGATACTGCAGAGCAGCGCTTTATGACGTATTTCTGTGCCTAACAAGAATTAATGGTCCAATAATAGTCAGTGTCAATGACATACAGCTGCTCTTCTTCAACAGATCTGGCACAGCAAAAAATGTAAGTACAAAGCTAAATCCATAAAAAAAACAATAATTTAACCGTGAATTAGTTTTTACAATTCACAAAACTAATTCTGAAGTTAAAAAAACAATACTAATAATAATCTCAGACATTTAATTGAGGAAGTAGGAAATGATTTACACTCAGAACGATTATGAATTGTTTGGCAGCCCACATATATCACAGGTGACCCGTCTAAACCAGAAGCCTTTGATAAGCAGACACTAGAGTGTAAATGAACTGAGGATAGACAGAGACACAATGAAGGGATGTGGTCTTTCTTCCTGCGATGAGGGATCTAGTGGCGCCACAAGTGCACTTTTACACGTTGTTATAAAAATAAAGATGCTTTGAAAGGGGTCACCGATCAACACGGCCCACGTGTAACATCTGGGAGAAGAGATGGACCAGTGTCAGCCCAAAGCTTCCTGTTAAACTGCTGTGTCATGTGTACAACTTCCTGTCACAACCTGATTCGACACATTCAAAATAAAGGAGGGGATTGCTGGGGTTATCAAAAATGTGTTAAGCACGTTGACGGTTATATCCATAGTATTAAAACTATACTGTATATACCAGAGCCAGACCGATATATCGGCCGGCCGATATTAGTCATTTTCCAAATTATCGGTATCGGCAGTTATAATGGCCGATAAATGAATATTTTGTATCATATTTTGATAATGAATATTTTAACAAAATTTGTGACTATCATGTCCAGTTTTGCTGCTGTTAAATAAGCCGAGAATGAAGCAGAATTAGCTAGTAATAGTTACATTAGGTTGTTACAGTGTAGTCCTTTTAACTTTTGACAATGTGACTGAAGTATTTCTTTAATAGCGCGTGACAGTTATCGCAATGAGACGCATCATCTCTCCTTGGCCTGTTATATTGAAAATGTATGTTTTACAATTTGTTGCGCGTTTCTGAAATAATAATTAAGAAAAAATTTAAAATCAATAAATATTTGTATCGGTATCGGACTTCAAAATCCTTTATCGGTCGGGCTCTAGTATATACAGTATATGTTCATTGCAAAATATGCATGCAAATAATTATACAAATATTTAGTATTTTGACCGCATAGCGAGACCAGCTTGATTACGCCATTTGTGGCGCTCCATGAGAGTGAGCTTTCCCCTGCATGTTCATTTAGCCAGATTGCTTGCTGCAACTCTCGGATTGGTGGAATTTTCTATAGAGCAACACAGGTACTGTAGTTTTTCACCACAAATTTCAGCTATTAAATGGGTGATGAACTGAGAAATCAAATTTTCCTTGAGCTTTTGACATCTAAGAGGTCATCATACTAGAAGAATATCCTGTAAGTTTCAGAACTGAAAACGGCCTTATTAGTCCAATAAAAGCTTTTATTGACAAACGACTCGTTTTTCAAAGTGGGGAACTATGACGTCAAAGAGGATAAAACACCACCCCCGCAGAAGAAGATCAACGCCTACTTCAACACGGCCGGTTTAGCCCCGCCCACCGATTCGCTCATTCACGCATAGCTAAATAACATAGATGCCTAGCTCGTGATGACAAACCGGATCGAGCTACCGAGCAATACAGAATATTGTGCAGCGCCTGGTTGTGGAAGAAGACAGTGGCAGCATAAGCTTTCTCTGGATTCCAATAGGACTGCATGGATAAACTTTATTTTTAATGAAATTCCAGCAGATGAGGTAAAACATCGTCCGTCTGTTCGCTTCATTTCACTGAGGATTGTTTTGTAAACGACTGGATTTGCGGACCGATTAAGAGTAAAGAATGGTGCTGTGCCGTCTATATTGGGTCTGGCGAACAGTATGTATGGGCGAATCATTCCCATCGCCATTTTATAACATTGGACGTTTTCAAAACAATTTCCCCCAAGTGCATCGATGGGTGAGTCGAAACTCATTATAATATGCAAAACTGTTATCCACTCACAGCAGTGGGCGTTTACTTCCAAGTCTTCAGTGCGAGACGCCCATAAAAACCGAGCGTTTTTGAGCTATGGTAGAAAATAGCCTATTACTTACTCATTTTGATGTTTTTGAATGTAAAAACCAAGAACGTCATAAGTTGACCTCAGACAACAATATAATAAAATTTAAAAAGACCCCTTTAAACACTCTTTAAATAGTTATTTTACGGATGGCTTCAAGAAAAGCATATCGATTAAGAACCTTGGAACTCACAGTAGGTCTGTCTAAAAGTTTATAAATCATTGGTAAAAATCAATTTCCTTATGAAAAAATCCTTTACTTCTTGACTGTTCCAGTACAGTCTTACCAGTTCTCTGGGCAAAAACTCCTCTTGTCTTCCAACCATCAAAGATACGGTCTCTCCCAGTTTGGTGCTGCGCAGCATAGCCACCAGTTCCTCTTGTGTGCGTCCTGTAATGTCCACTCCATTTACCTAGAGAAAAAAAGCAATTTCCAGTAACTGTCAAAACTGAGAGCAAAATGTCCATTTTCACTTTGACGAGATGGAAAACATGTCAGTATTAATTGTGTCTCTTGGCCAGGTGCGATTCAAGACAGACAATTGGTCTGATTACGTCAAAAATGCATTATGCATTCTGAAACAATATATTTAGATTGCATTCAAAACAATACCGTTTAAATGCATGACTGGCGGGGAAGGAACAGCCTAATTTAATGTTCTGTAAATAAGCTCTGATTTTGCATTAGCCAGGTTGCGCTCTCATGATTGCATTGACGCAGAAAGCATGTAATACCTCCAGGATACGGTCTCCAGACTTGAGCCGCCCGTCTTTAACGGCAGCTCCGCGAGGCAGAATGCTCTTGACCATAATGGGTCCTGGACCATGAAGAGACGAATCTCTGGTCACCACGGTGAAACCGAGGCCCTCCGTGCCTGGAGAGAGAAAAAGGGCAGAAACATTAAGCATTTATTTAATGATCCAGTGAACCAGACAAACCGTTTTCAGCAGTGTGGATAACAAAAGCTTCAAACTTCTGAACATATTTTACTCTGCTATATGATATGAAATAATAATAAAAGTACATAATTGTTCCACAAGGTTCTAAAGACTTGCTATTCACTGCAAGGAAGAACACTGAGAACATTTTGCAAACTTAAATGTAAGATGTGATGTTCTGGTCATACTGTACACATTTAAATTTATAACACAAACTTCAAGACACAAAACTGGACAAGGACAAAGAGATTGAGTGGTTTATGCGTGAAACTCTAAGGATGTTGACAGATATGAAGGAGAATCTGGAATACGTCATTCAAAAGCTCTTATTGGTTGTTTTTTGTGTTTTTCGACTAGAAAAAATATGTTTACCCTTGCAAAACGTTAATTACAGATAATGTTGGGAAAGTTCACTTTCTACACATGAACTAGTTCAAAGTTCAGTTCACACATTTTAAAACGAACTAGCTCAGTTCATAGTTCATACTTCAAAAAATGAACCAGTTGATAGTTGATGATTTTCCATATGTTGCGAGCTACTTTTTTTAATTTGTATTTTTTTATTATTGCCACAGCCAACATCGACACCGATCTTGTCATAAAATCTGTTTAAATGATCATACGACACCTCCTCGCTCGCTGCTTTGTCGACGGCGGCCGTGATGCAACACTGGTGGCTGGTGTTGCCAGATTGGGTGTTTTTCCGCTACTTATTAAGGCCCGTTTACGTGTGTTTTAGCCGGGTTTTCGCCTAGAAGGCTCTAATCTGGCACCCTAACGAAGTTAAACTGAGAGAGCGTGCGTTCACAGACATCAGAATGAACGCATTCATAGTAATGTTCATCAGGCAGTTATACAGAACGTTCAGTTCACATTCGCCCAAAATATGAACGTTCAGGCACAACACTGCTTATAGACTAAAACTAAAACTGTTTATTGCAATGAATATTCCTAATTTTTGGCCTGTCAGAATGAAACTTAGATTTTTCTCAATTTAAAATGGCTCGTTCGAACAAAATAGGCGGATAGGCGGATTTTTTTTTTCTTTTTTTTTTCTTCATAAATCATTACTATTGGTAACTCCACATCTGTCAGTGGGTTTTGCAAATATTTAACCAATGGAAAGTATTAAAAAGAGCTTGTGGCTAAATCTCGTATCTTCATTGGATCCTCAAACTGTCTGTCAAACCTCATAAGTGCCACAAGCACATTGGACCATCTCTGCTTGTTTGCAATGCAATGGTAAATAAAGAACTGTTTGTTTGAATAAGTACAGCATTTTCTTTGCTCGAGAAAATATATGTAAAGGTTAATGTTTTATGTACTTGAGGAGTGGAGAAGAGTGTCTTAGTCTGGTACTTGTCATTGAGTCATAGACAATATTGTCTTAAATAGTCCTTGTGTAGCACTTTGTAGATTTTGGCCAAATGACTGAATAAACTGAGAGCCCAACATAGCTGAAAATAAACTTTATAACCTGTAAGTTAATGAAATTGTAATGTGATGCCGTTTATATTTGCACGTTTGACACGTACGTCCAAAATTCTCTGAAATTCACTGAGAAATTAACTATTTGATCTTGATTCTGGTAAAATATTAATAAAATAAAGACATATGCGTCGGACCATATATAAAGCCACAATATCAATCTTGACATTTTTTCTCTCTGTTTTTTTTTTTTTTTTTTTTTTTGAAAAGTAGTGTTTAAGATGAGTTCTTGAACTCAAATTTTGACGATATGAAATTTTCAGACCCCAGTGTATTTTGTCTGGAGTTTTAGCATTAATTTTCAGTTTCTATAAATATTAAACTATAAAAGCCAACACCATCAGAGTGTCACTAGTATCACTGAAGTCTGGTTTAGAAATGATTGACTACTGAGATATGGGTTGTAGAGAGCAGGGTGGATAATGGCAAAAACGGTCTCAAGCTCATCCGATCCCAGATCAGGTCAAAAGGTCAACGGTACGCTGATGAAGGCTTTCAAGAACTCTGGATTGATAACCTGTGTTTAAGCTGTCGGTTTCTCTCCGTCTCCAACCCTGCTCGTTGATAAATGTTTCCTTACGGGGATTAGACAGCTCTGCACTTTAATTTCACACGTGAACACATCTACAGGAGACGAGAGATGCAGAGAGCAGGATACAGGAAGAGGAGAGAGAGGGAGAGAGAAATGGTGTGAAAGAAGAACAACAGAAACAATGACAAAGGGTGTGGCCTGACAAAAAATGATTAGAGGAAGTGGAAGCACTGGAAGAGGGGAAGGAGAAAAAAGTAGATGGAAAAGTGAGTCTCACTAAAACACGCAGGGTCACATTTCAAAATCAATCACAAGAGCAGGCGAAATATATATTTTTGTATTTCATGCATAAATATTACTATTAGGTTGTTTTTTATATGTATTTCACATATGTATTTATTGCACAAGTAGTGTATATATATATATATATATATATATATATATATATATGTGCATTGCATAGTTTATTATTTAGTCATTTTTATACCTAATGCATGTATATTTTATTATACATATATTTAAATATATCATATAAATATATATATATATACATAACATATTTATTTAATTATTGCATTTATAATTATATTTAGTTATTTGTACATGCATAACAATTTTACTATTTAAAAATACTACAAAATACTAGTATTAACATGGTAATACAATGATTAATTTTTATTTATTTATTTATTTTGTAAAATCAGCATAAATTAAAGGCATTACACTACCAAATAGTATCATGATATATAAATACACTTTATCTTTAAAAAAATATATATTATTTTATTGTATTGGTAATGAGAATTACATTTATTTGCAAATGAGCTTATTTGTCATTAAATGTTACAATGCAAGGCTTAAATTTGTATGAATAAAATATAATTATATAATGAATAAAAATAATTATATTTTTCTTTCCTTTGATTTTGTGGTGAAATATGACCTGCACATGCTACCGAACGGTTTCATGAGATTCACACAGAAACGCAATAAGAGATGAGAGCAAAATGAGGCTTAAAGAATCATGCTAAGATAGCGATTCCCGGGAGTCTCTCGTCTGAAGGGACACGTGAGATTACTGAAGCTGAGAATTGCTCTGTCTCTCTCTCAAACACACTTGAGGGAGAGATGTCATTGAGGATAGCGGCCAATCCAGCATACTAAAGATGGCAAATGATGAAATCTCAAGTCCCAGAAGAGCACCTGACATTAAAGTTTTAAACAATAGCACCTGTCAATCAGAGAAGCGATATAAAGACAGAGGTGAGGAAAAAAGGAAGAAGAACAAGTACAGATGTTGCTATGCAGCAGTTTTGACATGGGTTAAATCCAAGCGGCAACTTTCCGATCTCTCTCCTGAAACCAACACGGAAGAGACTTAAACTGCAATTCATAGACTGGCCACTAGAGGCAGGCTGCAAAAGAGAGTCAATCCCATTTACCCCATATATTACTGTGCTCAACTTTAAAACAGAAAAAAATATGTTTACAGCCTGGTGCAAAAAGTGGTTTTGGTCTTTATAGTTTATTTTGCCCTTCATTACAATTGTGAGGAGGGTGAATTTTTTTATAACTCATTAGTTTAAATTTTATTAAGCCTTAAACTTCTGCATAATTAAGGGCATAATTGAGTTTGCCGCTGCTGTTAGTAGCCGATTTTTAGCCGTCACGTCACCACAGGTAATCCGCCTGTTTGACCATTTTTCTTTATCCAGGAGTGACGCACAGTGACTCGCTTACAAGATGCCGACGGCCAGCTCCACCCACTTTGGGTTTCAAAAATGCTCTTCAGAAACCTACTGGTGACATCACTGACACTACGTCCACATTCTTTTTTACAGTCTATAGAGAGCCTAAGTCCCTCCCCTTCCGGTCGACCACCATGGGACCTTATTTCGGAAAAATATTGTATGGTAGTCAATGGCGAGAGACAACAAATATTTTGATCTTGTTTGAATCGTGCCCTGAATTACACATATGATGGTTGCCAATTTAAAAGATACATTTTAAAGTAAAGAAAGTCGCAGTTTGATGTAAAACCGTTGAGGTATAAGACTGTGAAAATACGTAATTACAAAGACTACAAACCCCAAAAGTGCACATTTTCTCTCAATGAAGGAAGCTAACTTTACTGAGGCTAATGTCTGTCATTGTTTCAATAGTCTTACGTTATAATTGTAACGTTACGCCGTCATGCCTGAGTGTTTTGTACCAGACTGCACACACACAAGCAGCGGATCTTACTCGATGTTTCACTTCTTGGGAGATGTAGTTCATTGAGCGATTTTCACATAAAACTAAATGTTACTCTTCTTTTTTTTGACAATTTTTTTAATTTTTTTGAATTTCATAATTATTTTTAAATTGACAAACATCACATGTGTAACTCAGGGTACAGTTCAGACGAAAAAAAAAAAGATAAGTTGTCTCTCGCCATTGACTACCATACATATTTTTTTTTCCGAAATAAGGTCCCATGAGCCGAAGCGGAGGGGCGGGAGGCACCTTCTAGTTAACTGGGCGGAGTCGGACAATTAATTAAGCTTAAAATCAACATGAGAAGGCATTCACAAGCCATTTTATTAAAGCAGTAAAGCAATGATATAGAAAAAAATGTAATTGACTTCCAGCTTACCTTTCTTTAAATCGATCTTCATTTTCTTCCCAGGCTTTTTGCTGGTCATGTTAACCACCGCAACGAGGGCTGGGGTCGTTTTTGGGGCAGGGCTCTTGCTACGATCTTTGAGGTTGGGGGATGCGCTGACGGGAGGAGAAGGCGTATCTCTGTAATGGTTTGATTCAACAGGGGAGTGTCTTGCAGGGTGAAGCTCCTCCTCCTTTAGGGGCGGGGTCTGTGAGACAGGGGGCTCCGGGGACGGCGTCGATGTATTACTCGGACGGAGATTATGGACCAAGAAAGGACTCTTGACTTTAGGGACCACAGTGGATGGTTCGGTGCCGTTGAAAATTTGACCGATGAGGCTCTTTTCGTAACGAAGCTTGTTGGCAACAGGAAGTACCTCCAAGTTTACGGCCGAGGAGGACATGGCTTGGCGAAACACCTCCTGAGACCTGAAACATCAAGAGCGACACCTTGTAATGCACATTTGTAGATAATATGAATATAAAAGACATCCATTTGGTCTTTCAAAGCTCTAGACTTCACAGCCTCCTTAATTAGCACCATTCAAGGGCCTTTTGGCTCAATAACTTTCAGTCATCACTTCTCACCGTTTCCATCTTTCTACATAACTCCCTGGAATTTACCCTGTCACTATAGACTGGTGTGATTATGTTAAAGTACCAATAGATTAATTATTCCTTATTGTGACTTACATCCAAGTGAAGCAGGTTATTGAAAGAGAAGACAAAAAAAATCTCTCACTTCCATCAATATGGATCTGCACTTGTGCTTCCCATCAGATTTTATGTTCAATTAAATACTCTTTCGCATCTTATTTTACTGTCGAATACATGTAAGGTTTACATAAACACAGTCATTGTGCTTTGAAACATGCAGCATTATTCAAAGTGTTGATATTATGATCTTTCTTCAGAGGCAGATCGTGGAGACATTTCAATCACTCTCAATTTCAAATCGCGATCACAATTCACACCGTAAATGTGTGAGGGCACAATTCATGTCGCATTAAATGTGTTGAGCAAACTTTTCAGAGTTCAGTTCAGGACAAGTAAAGGAGAAGTAAAATTGACTTGCTTGACTGCAGTCTTTTTTCTTTTCTACTTCAAAACCTTTAACTCTCATACCCATTACTCAAACTCTTCCTCTAATAGTGGCACTTCGTTTAATCTGTCACCCTTTTGAAGACTGTCCAATACCGTTGATGCCACTTAATAGGGCAATTCCACTCTTGCGGCAAGAGAAGACCATTTTCTTTTGTTGAGTTAAAGTTATAGCACTGAAACGATAGATAGATAGATAGATAGATAGATAGATAGATAGATAGATAGATAGATAGATAGATAGATAGATAGATAGATAGATAGATAGATAGATAGATAGATAGATAGATAGATAGATAGATAGATAGATAGATAGATAGATAGATAGATAGATAGATAGATAGATAGATAGATGGTTTGCATGCTATGAGCGAGAAGGACAGAGAACAACTGCGTGAAAGTGAAAATAACTCAAAATGATGGATAATGAAGAAGGGAATGCAGTAGAGAGAAAGAGAGCGGGTGGATGATTAGTAATCCACATGACAACAATGAATGTGTGACAGATGAAAGAGTCAGGCACTCACTGAGCGAAGGACTTGTCTATTAACTCGATGTCATTGATCTGCACAATGCACTCATCCTCTTGAAAGATCCTCTCTCGTTCAGAGCGGCTGTTCTCCTCGATGGATCGGATATGCAGACCCAGAGTCCTGATGACAAAAGCACAAACAGTAGGGCATAATTTGAGACAAAAGATATTAGTTCGATTTAAGCATCTCAATTACAACTGAAAATGACTCGTATGGAACCTCTGCACTTTCCTGAGTTACCCAAATGCTCTCATAAGTCAAGCATTACATTACATACAAAACAAAACACACAAAAATAAACACAAAAAAATAGAATACAATACTACAAATACAATACAAACAAATAAATCAATAAATAAATCCAGAGACATTTATTAAGCAAGGTACTGTCATAAAATTCAATTAAATTAAAATAATAAAAAAATAAAAATTTAAATAAAAAAAATAATAAAAATTTAAATAAAAAATAAAATGAAATAAAATAAAAAATAAATAAAATTAAATTAAATTAAATTAAATAAAATCTTCCTGGACACATGTCCGGTATTTACCACGGGGGAAATAATTGAGTAAAAATTTGGAGTGAAACACCAGAAACAAGGTTTCATCTTATTTTTTATTTTTTTTACTGTTGTTTTATTATTTAATAAAAATATGAATATTATTCCAGGAACTTTCTCTTAATTGTCTCTCAATATTAGCAATATTTCAAGAACAGAGTTCACTAGACAACCATTTCAATGATCAATTCTGTTACTACTGGGAAAATGAAGTAAATCCAGGATTTCATTTGCTGTTACTTCCTTAAGGGTTTCCTTTGAGACTCACACAACCCAAAGAGTAGTTCACCAGGTCATCGGACAGGTTTGACCACCTACAGAGAGAGGGTCTATTTCCATCCGGAGCTCAACAGGGCGCACAGGCCCCAACAACAGGAAACATGTCACCGTCCACCCTGGGAGGACTTCCTGTCATGCAGCACGTGTGTGTCCTTGCCCTGAACACTTAACTTTTGACCTGTTCATGCAGTCTGAAAGAGCCATTCACCTAGCTACTTCCTGAAAGTGTGTGGGATTATGGGTGAATATGAATGGGAAACTGCTGACTAATAATACTGAAATTAAGTAATGCACGCATGATAGTATTTATAATACAATACACAATATTGATGTAATATTATCTGAATTTTACATTAAATTCATATGCCAGTCGACCACTAGGATACAACACATACACTAAACAATTTAATAATAGCAACATCTTCGTTAGAATTTTCACAAAGGAAAAAAAGTTTGTTTTTAATCACACATGACAAGGACAGATTTCTCGATTTTGGGTTTCAATGGAGTGCTCTCCATCACCTGCATCATTTCCTCAGGTCGAGAGCTCTTGAAAAGTGTTGCATTGTAGCATTCAATCCCTTTAAAAACTATTACTTCTAGTCTATAGTCAATTAAGTCAGGTAATTAATTGATTACGAGTCAATGCTTGAGGATCGAACAGAAGAATTTCTACAATAATGCACCTCATAAGGGTCCATTATCATGAAAGTGTGTAAAACACCGTGAGTGTGTCTGTGTGTGTATGTGTGTGTGTGTGTGTTTGGTCCTGGTAAACCCTACATTGTGGGGACAAACTGTGCAAGGATAATTTTTGGTCCCCATGAGGAAAACACTCCTTATAAATCATGCTAAGTGTTTTAAAAATGTAAAAATGCAGTGTAATGTGATCAAATATGCAGTTTGTACAGTACAAAAATCATTTTGTCTATGAAAAGTGCCCATAAAACCTTACAACACAATGTGTGTGTGTGTGTGTTTTACCTTCCACTCAGTGAGGAGCAGTATGATACGACTTTGATTCCAAGAGGCCCGAGGTCTCCAGAAATCTTCACCGTCCGTGTGAGACTGCTACAGTTAGAGAAAAACACAATGGTGCCAGAGGTTAGTGGTTTAAAATGTTTCCTGCCAGAAAAATAAAAAGACTTCAACAAACTGAAAAATATATTTTGGAAGTGGAAACTTTCAGTGGAATGCAATTACATTAGCAGAACAACAGTCACATGTCAAAATGACAAGCCCAAAAACCATTAGGGTAGGAACTGTCTTGGATATCAATGGAGTGCTCTCCGTCACCAGCATTATTTCCTCAGGTCGAGAGCTCTTGAAAAGTGTGTTGCACTGTAGCATTCATTCAGACTCTGACTCCGCACTTACATTGTACACATATAATACACTAAATTTTCACATAGAGTAAAGTAAATCAATCTAAGTAAGTAAGGTAGTAAGTAGGTAAGTAAGGTAGTAAGTAAGTAAGTAGGTAGCTAAGTAGGTAAGGAAGTAGGTAGGTAAGTAAGTAGATAGGCAAGTAAGTAAGTAAGGTAGTAAGTAAGTAAGTAAGTAAGTAGGTAAGTAAGTAAATAAGTAAGTGGGATGGATGGATAGATGAATGGTAACTAAATACGTAAGTAGGTAGATAAGTAAGTAAGTAGGTAAGTAAGTAATTAAGTAGGTAAGTAAGGTAGTAAGTAGGTAAGTAAGGTAGTAAGTAAGTAAGTAGGTAGGTAAGTAGGTAAGGAAGTAGGTAAGTAGATAGGCAAGTAAGTAGGAAAGTAGGTAAGTAAGTAATTAAGTAGGTAAGTAAGTAAGTAGGTAGGTAAGTAGGTAAGGAAGTAGGTAGATAAGTAACTAGGTAAGTAAGTAAATAAGTAAGTAGGTAGGGATGGATGGATGGATAGATGGATGGTAACTAAATAAGTAAGTAGGTAGATAAGTAAGTAAGTAGGTAGATAAGTAAGTAGGTAGATAAGTAAGTAGGTAAGTAAGTAAATAAGTAAGTAGGTAGATAAGTATGTATGTAAGTAAATAAGTAAGTAGGTAGATAAGTATGTAAGTAGGTAAGTAAGTAAGTAGGTAGATAAGTAAGTAGGTAGATAAGCAAGTAGGTAAGTACTGTAAGTAAATAAGTAAGTAGGTAGATAAGTAAGTAGGCAAATAAGTAAGTAGGTAGATAAGTAAGTAGTAAGGTAAGTAAGTAAGTAAGTACGTAGATAAGTAAGAAGGTAAGTAAGTAAATAAGTAAGTAGGTAGATAAGTAAGTAAGTAAGTAGGTAGATAAGTAAGTAAGTAGGTAAGTAAGTAAGTAGGTAGATAAGTAAGTAGGTAAATAAGTAAATAAGTAGGTAGGTAGATAAGTAAGTAAGTAAGTAGGTAGGTAAGTAAGTAGGTAAATAAGTAAATAAGTAAGTAGGTAGATAAGTAAGTAAGTAGGTAAGTAAGTAGGTAGATAAGCAAGTAGGTAAGTAAGTAAATAAGTAAGTAGGTAGATAAGTATGTATGTAAGTAAATAAGTAAGTAGGTAGATAAGTATGTAAGTAGGTAAGTAAGTAAGTAGGTAGATAAGTAAGTAGGTAGATAAGCAAGTAGGTAAGTACTGTAAGTAAATAAGTAAGTAGGTAGATAAGTAAGTAGGCAAATAAGTAAGTAGGTAGATAAGTAAGTAGTAAGGTAAGTAAGTAAGTAAGTACGTAGATAAGTAAGAAGGTAAGTAAGTAAATAAGTAAGTAGGTAGATAAGTAAGTAAGTAAGTAGGTAGATAAGTAAGTAAGTAGGTAAGTAAGTAAGTAGGTAGATAAGTAAGTAGGTAAATAAGTAAATAAGTAGGTAGGTAGATAAGTAAGTAAGTAAGTAGGTAGGTAAGTAAGTAGGTAAATAAGTAAATAAGTAAGTAGGTAGATAAGTAAGTAAGTAGGTAAGTAAGTAGGTAGATAAGCAAGTAGGTAAGGAAGTAAATAAGTAAGTAGGTAGATTAGTAAGTAAGTAGGTAAGTAAGTAGGTAAGTTCGTCCCCAGTTCGTGCGTTGTGAATACACCTTCCACCAATAGTTATAGTACAATGAAAATGGTCGTCCGGTGCAAAAGCCGCTTATGTGACCATATGGAAACACACATATAACCTCTAAAAAAAAAAAAACCGTTTATCAGTTTTAATGGCACAGGCATTTGAAGGAAACTTTTACCCCCTCTACTTGAAGTTTGGTAATGCAATAAAGCACGCTGAGTATATGAATGGGACATTTGCGATGCATTGGACCAGCATCTGCATCAGTGTACTTGCGGTATAGAACGTTTCTGGCCTACAGCAGTCAGAGCATTTACTCAAACCCACACACAAACAAAAAAGCAAAAGTATTCACCATCCACTTTGTACTCTTGTCGACACACGCAGCAAATCCATTTGCTGTTTATGTCCTGCGGGACGACATTAATGACCAAACAAATGAGCCGAAAGCCAGTGGAGACACTGCCATTCAGTGTGTCTGAGATGAGAGCTGGAGGCAAAGGTGCCTACCTGCATCTCTCATCACAATAAAGACAGACAAGAGGAAAGGAGAGAATGAGAGCAGAAGGAGAGAGAGGAGGATGTCAACTCTTCCATCTTTGTCAAAAAATGCTTTTCTGGAAGATTCAGGCAAGCAAGACAATCACAGTTATTCACTAACTGAAATGTTTTATCACATTAATATATATAGTATATACACCACAGTTCAAAAGTTCAAGAGTTTTTTAATGATTTTGAATTTTTTATTTAACAAGGCTGCATTTATTTGATCAAAAATACGGAAAAAAATAATATTTTGAAATATCATTACAATTTAAAACAACTGTTTCCTATTGTAATTTAATTTATATATCCTATGATGGCAATGCAAATTTTTGTCTCACAAGATCCTACAGAAATCAGGCTAATATGCTTATTTGGTGCTCAAGAAACATTTCTTAATATTATCAATGTTTAAAATATGTGTAAAAATCATGATGCATTGTTAATTCAAGATTCTCAAATGAATAGAATGTTTAAAAGGAACAACATTTATATGAAACCAAAATCTTTTGTAACATTTTAAATGTCTTTACTGTCACTTTTGATTAGTTTAATGTCAAATTTCTGTATATAACTAATAATTAATTACATTGATTCTGCACAGAACCAGATATCCTTAAACATTTAGCTTTTTTCCTCTGAGTTATATCAAAATTTTAGATGGGCGCCAGAATAAACTACCATGTGACTAATACCATGTGATCATGTGACTGATAATGTAGTTACAGATTAGTAGTTCCAGAGACATCTGCCGAATGATAATACAAACTCAACCAACAACTGTGGAAACATTCTTCAACACAGCTTGATCTACAGAGTACATTACCACAAAAATAAAAACCTCCGCTCCATTCATTTGCATTATTCCCAAAATAAAAACCTCCTCTGCCAATTTGCATGTGCCCAGTGTGGCACGGAGCATCCATGAATTTACATGAATAAAAACGGAGACTGGCAGCAGCTCATCAAACAGATACAGAGCTTATTACTGCTCACACACCACAACAGCGAAACACACAGAGAAGTGTCAGAGAGGGGAAAACATTTCCTCTATTCATGCGATCAATTTCAAGATAAAAGAGAAAAATACTTTATCAAATACTTTCATACCACAATTCCATACATTATATGAAACAGAAATGAGAGAACAATTTCACATTTGAATCACAGCCTCAGAAACGAATGCCTTACTTGTCTGTCACTGTCTTTTTTATTTTTCCTGAAATTTGAATAAACTCTTACATTATATTACAAACTTACAAAATATATAAATGGACATTGAGTGATGGGTTTCAAAGTAAGAAACTAGAACTTTTTGGTACTGTTATTTATGTGGTTGCCTTGGCCACATCATGTGTAAAAGTAAGAAAGTAGGTAAGTAATTAAGTAAGTAAGTTGGTAAGTAGGTAAGTAAGGTGGTAAGTAAGTAAGTAAGTAAGTAGGTAAGTTAGGTGGTAAGTAAGTAAGTAAGTAAATAAGTAAGGTGGCAAGTACGTAGCTAAGTAAATGGGTAAGTAAGTAAATAAGTAAGTAAGTACTGTAGGTAAGTAATTAAGTAAGTAGGTAAGTAAGAAAGTAATTAAGTTGGTAAGTAGGTAAGTAAGTAAGTAACTAGGTAAGAAAGTAAGTAGGTAAGTAATGTGGTAAGTACGTAGCTAAGTAGGTAAGTAAGTAAATAAGTAAGTACTGTAGGTAAGTAAGTAAATAAGTAAGTAAGTAGGTAGTTAAGTGTAGTTAAGTAAGTAAGTAGGTAGGTAAGTGTAGTTAAGTAAGTAAGTAGGTAGGTAAGTAAGTAAGTAGGTAAGTAAGTAACTAAGTAAGTAAGAAGGTAAGTAAGTAAATAAGTAAGTAGGTAGTTAAGTGTAGTTAAGTAAGTAAGTAGGTAAGTAGGTAAGTAAGGTGGTAAGTACTGTAAGTAGCTAAGTAAGTAAGTAGGTAAGTAAGTAAATAAGTAAGTACTGTAGGTAAGTAGGTAGGTAAGTAGGTAAGTAGGTAGGTAAGTAAGTAAGTAGGTAGGTAAGTAAGTAGGTAAGTAGGTAAGTAAGTAGCTAACTAGGTAAGTAAGTAAGTAAGTAAGTAGGTAAGTAAACAAGTAAGTAAATAAGTAGGTAAGTAAGTAAGTAGGTAAGTAAGTAAGTAGGTAGGTAAGTAGGTAAGTAAGTAAGTAAGTAAGTAGGTCAGTAAGTAAGTAAGTAGGTAAGTAAGCAAGTAAGTAAGTAAGTAGGTAAGTAAGTAAGTAAGTAAGTAAGTAAGTAAGTAGGTAAGTAACTATATCCACACTAGCTCTTCACATCCTCATTTAAACGAAATGGCATCTTATGCAACTTCACCAACTTGTGTGGTTTATCTGTGGTCGGCAACTGTCCATGTCCAGCCGAAATATTTGATGACCTAAAACCTCAAAGTTTAATAATAACTGTTAGGCAGGAAGGAGAAATGATTTTATCTCACAGAATACAGAGAACTTAAATAAGCACTCTTATTAAAACTTGATTGAATCCCAGATGGACCTCAGGGGCTTCAGCTCAGGTGATGCGGTACTGTAAACGGCTTCGATGTTTAATGAGCTGTAAAAGTGTGTGTGTGCGTGTGTGTATCAGTAATGCTGATTGACAGAGGCACTGAAGAGAGGCGGGAGATAAACTTCATCCCTCTCTCAGGGAGAAGAGATGAGGTCACATGACCCGTGATAAGAGAAAACGTGATGCAAGTCTCCTATTCTGTGACTATGGCAACAAGTGTACATATTAATGACGATATACACACATAAGCTCTAGTGCTACAACGAAATAGTGAATCTGTGTCCTGCCGTACATATTGAAGTGAAATCATCTACTGAAATCTCAACGCTCAGAGTCGACCTTTCACACTAAGATCTGTTATGTCGTTTCCATTATTTCCGCTTGATGAGGATTTCAATAAGAAAAGCTGCTTCTAGATAAGCATTAAAAAGGTTGTTAAAAAAGAATAAGCATATGACATGAAATCTGACTTGAAACAGAATTTGTCTGAAATATTACAGTGCATATATTAATGCATTCAAATAAATAAATAAATATATATATATATATATATATATATATATATATATGAATAAATATATTTAAATAAACGTGTCAAATACAACAGGTAACTATTTTGTATTTATACATATTTATTTAGATACATATGTATATAAAATGTATAAAGTAATTATATAAAAATAGGACTGTGCAAAGATTAATTGTGATTAATCGCATCCCAGTTAAAAGTTTGTGTTTACATAATATATTTGTGTGTGCAGTGTATAATTATTTTAATTACACACACATGCATGTATATATTCAAAAAAAATTGTTATTCATATATAAAATATTTATATATAATATAGATTATGTATTTATATATAAAGTATTTATGTGCAAATAATTCTTAAATATATACATGCATGCATATGTATTTCTATATACAAAATAATTATACACAGCACACACATATATATTATGTAAACACAAACTTTTATTTTGGATGTGATTAATCCAAATTAATCTTTGCACAGCCCTAACAGTATATATTTGTTTATATATATATCATTTTAAAAATGCCAAAATGAAATGTAAATCATTTTATTTAAAAAATATGTTGAGACTGAAAAGACTGAGTATTAATATTAAATATTTAAATACATATTATTTATACATTTGTTTATACATTTATAATTAAATAAATAGATCCAAATTAATGTCACTGATATATATATATATATATATTTTTTTTTTTTTTTATTAATAAAATAATTAAATATATAATAATGATGTGCCAACAGTAAGCAAAGACATCATGTCCAAAACACATTAGGGCCACAGGGAAACCACACACTAAAACAACAACCTTAATCTGACAACAAAGAACTTTCACAAAACAAAGACCCAGATTAATCTCCGGGCAGAGGGCTCATACTAATCACTGAATAAATATGATTTCAACCCTCACTTATGAATGTAGAAACACAATCATACACTATATGCAGTGCAAGAATACATAAAGTCCCTCACCTTAAGCTGACTTGTCCAGTCCTAAAGTTTGGGACGTCCACCTTGGGTTTGTCCATGGCTCCTCCCTTTACAGTCGTTGCATGACCGACGCCCTGTCAACACAAAAATACACGTATGGTGACTTCAGTTTCTCTAGAGGATCCAAAACGACGACACCAAGCTTTAATGTTCCCTCCTGAGCAGGACGCCAAAGTGAATAAAAAGTTTGTCATTGAAAAACCCCAATTGCGTCCTTTCCATCTATCTCTGTCGGTATGATCTCATCCACTGTTTTCCTTTCACTTTTTTCAAGCGATTAACATCTAATCTGGTGTCAGTGATCAAAATAGATAAAATGCAAATGAATAGAAAACATACACAAAGACAAGGAAAACAAAATGATGCACCATTAAAGGGAGTGTCCACTTTCCTCACTGTGGAGCCGTAGCTAATGGTGGTCCAGAACGCACCCTGTACTCAACTCAAGGCACACACACACACACACACACAAACACACATGGGACCCCCCTCCTCACAGGATGCATCAAACACACAAAAAGTGACCTAGATTATCTGAGGAGAGAGCGATTATCCCCCCGCTAGGCCACATGCTCCTGAGGGCCACAGGGGCAGCACAAGCAGTGGGCCTATTGTTAATGTGCATCTCTCATCTTTATTGAGTGCACACTGTTCACATGAGGACGGCAACAGAGATATCGAGAGTTTAATGGAGAGACGGTTGGTTGACATAACCTTCCTGAAAAGGGAAAGCAGAAACATTAAAAAAAATGTTGACCAATGGTGATAAAATAAAAAAAAAATGTTTCTCTTGAGCACCAAATCAGCCAATTTTTGAAGGATCACGTGACTGGTTATTCTATTGGATGATTAAAACAGAATATCAGTTATAGTTATCATCAACTCTGTATCAGTGGTTGTAACAGCAAAAATATTGGTTCTTGTAACTGATTAGCTGGAAAATATTTGTTTTTTTATTATCAAGTGATCAGTAGCAACTGATTATGCAACCTCAAACTTTATAAACATCAATAGATCAATTTTTTACAGACAAAAATGTATAATATAATCTTGATTATACAAAGCTGAAAGTAAATAGAAAAGGCTAATAGTGTGCATAGGCAAACACTTGAAAATCTCTAATATGTATATATACATATATATATATATATATATATATATATATATATATTACCGTATATATATATATATATATATATATATGACCGTATTCTGGACAAATGTGGGCAAAATAGTTTTGATTTATTTTTTAAAATACTTCCCTTGAGCTGAGCGGTACAAGACTTGGCTACTTTTCCTAAGTTTGCCTCCTGAACACACATTTTTTTGACTCAATTCTACAATGTCAAGTGGGTGGAAAAAAAACCTCCATAATCTTGTATTTGGGTCAAAAATGGGCTCCCATAGAAATGAAGGGGAAAAACTGTCATTTAGAGCATTCTAAAATAAGCCAAAATAAGACCGCAAAGTCACTTCATCTTTAGGTTTTAGCTCTAAGAACTTATTGGAATGATATTTGAATGTAGTTAAAAAAAATTGAAAAATAAAACATACAAAAATAAGCATAATTTACATAGAAAATATGGTACTTTTTGAAGGAAATGCATTCAAAAATAAGAAAAAAACAAAAAATGGATAGACAAAACTTTATCGAAGACAGTGATATAACATTTATAATAAATAAAAATTAGGATCACACCTAAGCCCTCTGTGCCCACATTTGTCCACAATTACAGGATTAAGGGCTATAAAGTGAATATGGTTTGAGGGCTACATAAGTATATATAAAAGCCACATTTAAAAACATTAGAGGGCAGCCAGGTGAAACTATTTGCCTTAAATGGACTTTGAATAAGTCTCAAAACTGTTCAGATTATTTAAAAAACAAAACAAAACAAAAAAAACACTTATATTCCTGAAACTAAATAGAACAACAAGGAAAAAAACTGACTGTAATATGTCGATTCTTCTGATATGTTTACGACCTAAATAGGCTTGAAGTAAACACAGTAAAACATTCATGGTCAGAAGCATCAGTCGAGGAAGCAGAGTCTATATTAAATACTGTATGTGTGTCCTTGGCTCTCGGGGTGCGCAGTCTGTTTGTGTTTACATAAGACTTATGAGCAGTGGGTACTGGGTAAACCCTTGGGAATACAGTGATTGAATAAATGTCAAAGCCTAATGAGAAAGTTTGTAAGAGATTGTGTGGGGATCTGCATCACAAATGTGTTTCTCTACGACCTCATCTCATCCATCCATCCATCTAGAGCTGACTGAGATATTAACAGCAATGCCTGATCATCAATCTGCTCTTCATAATAACTTAGCATTTATATACAATGAGACTAACAAAAACTAATAAATGAATATCATGCTTTTATTAATACCATGGTATTTTTTTAAAGTACCTTGGTGTACCATACTAAATACCATGGTATTCGAGTCAACCAACTAAAAGAAATAAACAAACCAAAAACTTAATAAATTAATGGGCAATAAATGAAAACAAGCAAATAAATGACCAAAGTAATGGCTCGTTTCTACTGAGCGTTACAGTTTGCGTTACCACTGTCAAAAGTTGTGAATTGTACCCAGGCCAGTTGACAGTCTTGCCTGGGCCCGGGACAAGATAATCTTATCTCTTCCCCTTGCTCTTCCTCCTGTTCCCCTCCTCTGCTCTTCCATCTTCAAAAGACTTTCATTTTTTTTTTTTTTATAAAACACGAATAAAAACACGTTTAAATGGGTAATTTTATTTTCTGACATAGCCAACTGCAGCTCTTGTTAAAACACACTAGATATGCAAAATCTGTGCATTTTGTGCACTTTTTGTGTGAAATCATATTTATTTTTTGTGCATCAAAAGTGTGCTTTCACTTTTAATTAAGCATGAATAGTGCAGCAAAAATAGACTCTGATCTGGCCCATTATCTGCTCACCGATGCCTACAGTGACGCATTTCAGCCGGCTTTTTATTTGTCATCTCCATAAATATATCTAGTAATAAAGCTAATGCAAGGACTAGGAATCAATGAATTCTTTCAGTTCGCAACGCTTTCTCCTTTCCAGAAGCGGTGCTCTACCGTGGTATCTGTCGTTGCTATGCAACAATGAACTTGCGCGCCTCTAAAAACGGGTGCGCCGCGTCGCTTTAATGAGCTAATATCCAAAATATTTCCATATGTAGTGCGCCGAGTCGCTTTTATGAGCTAATATCCAAAATATTTCCATATGTGGCTCTTTCCTCCTTTCTTATCAACAAGTGGATTGGTGGAAACGCAAGTCAGATCATGGTTTACCGACCGGAACCGTACTGTACCGTACCGTTCCACTCAGTGGAAACGAACCACAAATGAATGAACGGAAGGAAGGAAGGAAGGAAGGAAGGAAGGAAGGCGGAAGGAAGGAAGGAAGGAAAGTGGAAGGAAGGCGGAAGGAAGGAGAGGAAGGCGGAAGGAAGGAAGGTGGAAGGAAGGAAGGCGGAAAGGCGGAAGAAAGGAAGGAAGGAAGGCTGAAGAAAGGAAGGAAGGAAGGCAGAAGAAAGGAAGGAAGGAAGGCAGAAGGAAAGAAAGCGGAAGGAAGGAAGGCGGAAGGAAGGAAGGGAGGAAGGAAGGAAGGCGGAAGAAAGGCGGAAGGAAGGAAGGAAGGTGGAAGGAAGGAAGGAAGGCGGAAGGAAGGAAGGCGGAAGAAAGGCGGAAGGAAGGAAGGAAGGTGGAAGGAAGGAAGGAAGGCGGAAGGAAGGAAGGAAGGCGGAAAGGCGGAAGAAAGGAAGGAAGGAAGGCTGAAGAAAGGAAGGAAGGAAGGCGGAAGAAAGGAAGGAAGGAAGGCAGAAGGAAAGAAAGCGGAAGGAAGGAAGGAAGGAAGGAAGGAAGGAAGGAAGGAAGGAGGAAGGAAGGAAGGGAGGAAGGAAGGCGGAAGAAAGGCGGAAGGAAGGAATGGCGGAAGGAAGGGAGGGAGGAAGGAAGGCGGAAGAAAGGCGGAAGGAAGGAATGGCGGAAGGAAGGAAGGAAGGAAGGAAGGAAGGAACTAACCAATTAATCAAATGGATGAATAAATGAACAAACAAAATAAATAACAATGTTCTTTCCTTGTTTGTTTCTTTCTTCCTCACAAACCAACAAACAAATAACAGAATAACAGAACAAAACCTAAATGAAAAGATTAAAAACAGCCACTTGAATGACAGATTCTTCAGAGTGTCACCAGATCACAGCATTGTATGAGAATCAATTAAAGGTCCCAGGTGTTTATGAGTGCACTGGCCATTTTTCACATCCCATGTCCATGTTCAGCCTCCTCAACACTTCTGATAATCATCTTGTCTTCAGTCTGAAACATGACTGACAAAACCAAGCAGAGAATCCCCGCCCCGTCTCATAATTCCTCAGTTCTCCTGTACACACAGCAGAGATGTGAGCAGAGCACAGCCCAGCACAGACAAACTCCTCAAATCATTTAAAGGTGTGCATGCTTCAGTGGCATTGACCGCCAGCTGTGAGCTCGAGCTCCTGGGACGGATGATAAGGGTCTGGGGGAGCTTCAGGGTTCCCCATCTCTGCTGTAAAGTGAACGTGGAGCCCAGAGTTCCTCCAGGGACTTTTCAAAAATGACTTCCATTAGATCAGAAACTGCAGTGTGTATGTGATTTACACCAGTAGGACATTCTGTTCCTGGATCAGATGGTCTTGGAACAACATTCCTCTTCAGCAATCATTAAAGTTAGGACCTTACTCCTAAAATAAATAAGGTTCATACGGGTATTACTCAAGATTCAAAACATAATCCTAAAATCTGATCAGGTCTGGTTAAGAACAGATGCTCTTCCAGGAACATGTTTTACTCTGTTTGGTTTGATTTTACACAAGCACAACGTGCTCCTGAATCAACAACATTGAGCCTGGAACAACAGTGCTATAAACCCATGGAGATTTCCCTTAGATTTCAGGGATATGATCTGGAATAACACTCCTAATTACCAAGCATTGTGCCCTGATTTTAGAGAAATGCCTTTTTTAAAACAGACTACAAAACAACAACAGGTGCCAAAAGCTTGTCAGTGTTTGCTTTCACTTTTTAGGGAATAACTGACTGCAGTTTGAGACTCATTCACAGACATAACAAAGTTTGCAAATTGTGTGTGATATCCACGGGCTCGTCTTTTAGGTGAAATATTTCTATGCAACGTGAGATTTTTCTTCATCGCCAATTCCAACTTTGCTCGCAAAATGGTCAACCCGCCATAAAACGAAGTAAATAAGTAAATTAATGATCAAATAAGTACACTATTGCAAAATGTTTTAGTTTTTTAAATATTCAAATAGAAAGCAGTTGTTTTAAACTGTAATAATATTTCACAATAATGCGGTTTTACAGTATTATTGATCAAATAAATGCAAATAAATGGTAGTGTACATTTTAAGATACAGTTTGAAACTGACGCATCCACCTTATTTTGCAATGCGGACGCAAGGTTTTCTTGTGAATGTGTGAGATATCTGATTCATTAGGGAAATTACAAGAAGAAAGCGCAGTAAACGGTAAAACCGCTACAAACCAGCATGTTTATAATTGTGACAATAAATTAAAATAGTAAGAAATAATAGCCGTTTGGGTAACACTTTACTTGAAGGGGTGTGCATAAGACTGACATGACATACGTCTTGAATATGAAGGAAGTTTTATGCATGTTTATGACAAGTGTCATTAAGTGACTTTCGCTCAATAATGACATTTTGAATGCAAATATGACATTGTTTAAGATGTCTTTGTCATGACAACATGACAAAAAATGAAGTTAAACTGGCATGTGGTTGGCTTTGACATTGGCTGTCATGAGGCATTATAACTGTCATGAATATTTTTCGTGACCTCAACTACAGTGGTACTAATTGAATTTGTCATTAAAAAGTTATAATGGCCTTATGACAGCCAATGTCAAAACCAACAACCGGACAGTTTATTGTAATGTTAACCAATAAAGCTAGGTGGTTTCTTAAGTTTGATCATTAATCTGCTATGTAATGTTTATGACAGGTTGTGTTGTCTTAGTAATGTCAAGTTGTCATGACAAAGATACTGACAGGTTATGATGTATTGGTTTATGTCAAAAACATCTTAAACAATGTCATATTTGCATTCAAAATGTCATAACTAAGCGAAAGTCACACACAAACATGCATAAACCCTACTTCATTTGTCATGGTTATGAAGGTGTCATGTTAGTCTTATGCACACCCCTTCAAGTAAAGTGTTACCGTAGTTTGCAATATCAAGGAGCATAGCAAGATGTTTTGTGCAGCTAAACTGAAATTAAAGTTAATGACACAGGAAAAAAACTAAGATATTATGACAGTTAATTCAAACAAAGGCAAATTTTCAGACTTTTCAGGTCCAATCAAGAGTTTTTGGTCAATCAATCACAAGAAAAATCATTCTTATCATTGTGTTGAGATGGCCTCTGACTGCAGGAGCTGGTAGGAATGTTGATCCAGGAACATGTTTACATGTATGTAAATCGCATTATGAATCTGTGGGAATCTGAAACTAATGTCGCCAAGAGTGCTGAAAAAGTTCTCCAGGAGGAAGTGGAATCTGCAACGGTGGCACTGACAGAAGCAGATATTCATTTGAGTGTAAAGAGAACACACATATTTATGAATCCTCTCCGTCTCAAAAGTGCTGTGGTTGATGCATTAGTGCGCCCTCACCCTGTCATTGAGGAGCGCACTGCAATGATTACTGTCACTCCGAGCAATCTGGGACAGATGTGTGCGAGTGTTTGCGCGAGCTATAATTTTGCAGACCTTATGAATCCCTAACAATAGCCGCACACTTTCTTTTCCCGTTTGATGCTAATATTTTAGAGACATTGGACAGTTTTATGTATGTAGTCCTGATACACTCAGCAGTTTCCTGAGAGACTGAAAGTGGTATAATTTAGGAAAATGTCACACTCAGAATTAAAAATATACTGCGTTGGCTTTCTGTGCGAGTCTGAAGCACTGAGAGTACATACAGAACAATCCTAAACGCGGTTCACTCATTCTGAAACTGCTTTTGACGTTTTAAAAAATTATAATAATTAACTATGCTCACCAAGGCTGCCTTTATTTGATGAAAAAACAGTAAAAAAAGGAAATATTGTGAAAAAAAAAATATTTTCAAGATTTGTTATCACATTTTTTCTTTTGTCAAATCAACTTAAATAATTTATTTAGTTCAGATAACTTATTATTTTGAGTTTCTGATGATTAAATCAATAACTCACTTTTTCCAGTTCAATCAACTCAAAATTAAGGCAACCAGGTTACTTTTTAAACCAACAATTTTTTTTTACAGTGAAATAACTGTTTTACATTTTAAAATGTAATTTATTCCTGTGATGGCAAAGCATCATTATTCCAGTCTTCAGTGTCACATGATCCTTCAGAAATCACTCTAATATGCTGATTTTCTGCTCAAGAAACATTTATTATTATTATCATCAGTGTATATTTTCAGGATTCTTTGATGCATTTATTTGAAATAAAATCATTTGTAACATAATAAATATCACATAAGTACTTTGAATTATTCATTTCTTTCAGATAAAAAAGTGTGCTGTTTGAAAAGCAAATACTGCTATAAATGTGAGAGCAAAAAGAGCTGGTTAATAGATGACCTCAAAGGAAGGGAATGAAAGAGAGATATATAAAAGCTTTGCTGTTGAAAACAATGTTGAATGGTTGCGGAGCTAAAAGGATCAAACTTGACCATGAATGTTGACTCTGACATTGAAATTCCTGCAAACAAGGACAGGTTAAATGCATAAGACCACCAGCACTACAAAAAGAAAAGTAGTCTTGCATTGTGTCCTCCAGAAGCACAATACAAATTTGGCCTTGATTTTCCAAGATTACGCTTTCCCAGACACTCCTATCGGACTTGAGTAGGTGATGTGTGTTTACTCACGGTTGACTGGGGTCTGCTGTTGTCCTCACTGTCCAATGAAACGACATCCAGGTGCGAGGCGAGGGCGGGGTCACTGCTGCTTCGCACGGACAGAGGGGTGGCTGATGGGAAAAGACAGAGAATATTGTTAGAAATCTAAAATAGAGCTGCATTTGCAAATCTAGGGTCATTGTAGAACAATAACAGTCCTAGACCTTAAAAAAAGCACTGTGGCGATACCAGGGTACATTACAGTATCATTTATATTATCGACTTTATAATATACATTTTTATTCGATTTTATTTTTAGATTTTATTTTAGTTAAAATCTTAGCAATTTTGTTGTTTTATCATTTTTTTAGTAGTTCACTTTAAAAAAAAATAAAAATAAAATAAAAAAAACTTTTGCTGATAATTTACTCACCCCCATGTTATTCAAGATGTCCATGTCTTTCTTTCTTCAGTCAAAAAGAAATTAAGGTTTTTGATGAAAACATTCCAGGATTTTCTCCATATAATGGACTTCAATGGGCACCAAACGGTCCAAAAGACAGTTTTTAGTGCAAACTGAATTTGAGCTTATATATAACTTTTTTTTTTTTTTTAAATGAGCGATCGTTTCACTTGATAAGACCCTTATTCATCGTCTGGAATCGTTTAAGGACCTTTGAACAGTTTGCAGTTTGCACTGAAACTGTATTTTGGACCTTGAACCGTTTGGTTCCCATTGAAGTCCATTATATGGAGAAAAATCTGTAATGTTAATAATGTTAAACCTTAATTTCTTGGATGACATGGGGGTGAGTAAATTATCAGCAAAAGTTTTTTAAAAAAAAAAGTGAACTACTACAATACATACCAGGATTGTTTCAAAGCAGCTTTACAGAAAGTGCATTTCAGAAATGTACAAAGAAAAATACAGTTAGTTAATCATGTATTAATTTAGGGCATAACATATCGCCGGCGTTGAGTCGTCTCTTCGTATATTATATTTTTATTAAGATTTTAGTTTTTTATTAATTTAATTTTTAGTTACTTTAGTACTTCAACTTTATATAAAACTATTGCCTTGGCAGCTGAAATAAAATATGTTTAATAAGTTCAATATTTTCTATTTATTTCAGTTAATGTTTATTTATTTTAAGTAATGAAAATGTGTTTTTTTATTGCAGTTTTTATGTACTTTCATTGTCCTGGTAAGTCATAGTTAAAGACAGTCAGAGATAGGACCATGAAATGAAGATAATACACGTTTATTATTTTCTTGACTCAATTTTAAAAATTAATGTGTATAATTCATAAGAATAGTTATTAAAAAGTGAAGCAATATATGACCATTTTGAGCCAGTTCCCATTTTGTGTCAGTTTTATTTACTTTATGTATAGATTTACCTTTCTATTTAGTTATGCATGCACTTATTTTCTTCTTTGTGCATTCATTCGTTGTATAAAATAAGTATTTTTTGTCTCATTTCCCATTATTCAGTTTTATTTAGTTCAGACAGAAAAGCACAGATCAAACACTAGTTGATCATTACCTAGAGTGTTTTCTGTTCTTTTCAGACACACATTGGATCAAATAAACACAATTAAAATCACACTAAACTCACCACATGAAAGCACAACAATAAAGTCTCACGCAACACAAACAGAAAGACATCTGAGTGAGTCAAAGCAGCTTTCCGTACACACACTCATCAGTCCAGAGAAACGTCTCCCATCGCACGCGTTTGTCTGGTTTCCATAACAGGGACAACTGCCAAACGCTGGAGCCATCGCTAGACTCAGCAGAAACGGCTACGGGAACAGGATGCTAGATCCATCAAAAACAGCTCTGTCTTTTACAGGAACAGAATAAAACTCTATGGAAAAATGCAGTGAGGGAGTTTTATATCCAACAGAACGTCCTTGGCCTCCATTCTGAAGAGGTTCTCCAAGACCTTCATTGATAAGGCCGGAGACACTGAGACATCTCAAGGATCTGAAGTACACAAATGTGTTGAACGTTGGCAAGGTCAAAATACTTAAACATTACTGCTGAAGAAAAGAGCTAAGTCGTGGGAAATAGTGTTTTCTACACGGAAAACAGCTTTCACTCGTACCATATACTAACATGAAAAATATGAGAGATACACTAAGCTGGAAAAAGACTAATTCAGAAACAGTAACCTCATTAATGAGCACATTAGCATACAAGCATCTACATTTACATAACAACGGGTTAGCAGTCTTGAGCAATTTCACCCACACTAATGAATGACAGTTGGTTAACCATTCACACTGCATGCCATTCGTCTATATTTGCACACGTGTGCAAAGAAAAAGTTACACAGATTCACTCATAAACGATTTTCGCTTCGGTCCTTCGTTTACATAGTTAAATTCAGTTAGTTTGTGCCAGATAAATACTGCTCTACTTGTAAAAACATGTATCTTCTGTTACATAAGTAAAAAGGTATTGCCTCACTCAAATGTTGTTACATAAATTAAGCGCTTAGGTAATATACATACATAAACACAGGTGCCATGTGCATTGGATGTCTACGCTTTGGCAAAAGTGTCGTATATAACGCCTTGTGATGAGAATGCGTAATATATACACATTCAAGAATATGATATATATAAATTCTAACCTAAAAACTAATAACTGCACTACAAGCTCTTCATTTATGTCTGTGTGTGTGTGTGTGTGTGCATGATAAACAAGTTTATGGTCACTGAGATTAGATTTATATATATATATATATATATATATATATATATATATATATATATATATATATATATATATACTGTATATATATTTATTTTAGGGCTGTCAAATGATTAATCACGATTAATCGCATCCAAAATAAAAGTTTGTGTTTACATAATATATGTGGGTGCACTGTGTATAATTGTTTATATATATATATATATATATATATATATATATATATATATACTGTATATATATATATATATATATATATATATATATATATATATATAATATATATATATATACACACATTCTTGCATATATTTAAGAATTATTTTCATGTATTTATTTGTTTATAGATTTCTATATAATTTATATTATATATAAATATAAATATGTGATATATAAATATTTTTTTCTTAAATATTCATGCATGTGTGTGTGTGTGTATATATATATACTGTATATATATTATACACAGTGCACCCACATATATTATGTAAACACAAACTTTTATTTTGGATGCGATTAATTGTGATTAATCATTTGACAGCCCTAATATATATATATATATAAATGAATAATTTTTCTCAGAAAGGATGCATCAGAGACTGATCAATGGTGACAGTAAAGACAGTTACAGTACAATGTTACAAACTATTTTAAATAAATGCTGTTCTTTTGAATATATATATATTTACTTTTTTTCAACAATATGCAATAAGACCTTCTTGAACAGCAAATAAGCATATTATAATGATTTCTTGCATCATATTACATTTTAAGATATATAAATTGTAATAATATTTTACAATATTTCTCTTTTGATCAGCTGTAATGAGCTTACTGACTAACCTTTGAACGAGCGTACAGCATACACACTCTTATGAGTGGCTTTTAGCTGGTCAAAGTAGTTTTAAAGTAGCTTCCTAAAGACCTAAAATCTTGCATGTGGTGACAGAATAGAAAACTGAGAACTTACAGCCACAATCAACAGAAAGAGAGAATCTGACCCTCAAAAAAGATCAACATCAAAAAAGAACAAGAGAACAAAAAAACTCAAGCACAGAGCTTGAAAAAGTTGCCATTTTCCCTGGTCAAACAGACATCAGCAAAGACTGCTCATATCTTCAGGCTGTTAGAAATAATCAAAAAGGCCTTTCAGTATGATCACACCAGCACAGAAACTCTGATTCAGTGTTCTGGCAGTCATTAACACAGACTCTTTGACTCAGCCATTTTAATAAGGTACTGGAACCAGAAGCAAGCTATAACAGCTATAAACGCGTCTGCTTTAGAAGCCACTTCATTAAGAAAACCGTTGATATTGTAATATTTCAACTCATCAGGGCCATCTTCAAATGCACCACTGAACTATTGAACTGCACTTCTCTGTATTTCAATGGCAATGTGCATATGAGACAGATAAGGCCAATGAAAGAGACCTAGACAGAAACCCAGACTCGTTCGAGGCCTGTTTTACCTCAGCGCTTCAAAAGTTTAGATAAATGTGCAAGTATCATTTGTGCTTGAGTCCAAAAACAAAAAAAAATCTGAGTGGGCATGCTGACAGATGGTGTAGATATTTTAATTTAAGAGATTTGATTGCTTCCTGTGTGTGTGTATGCCACCTTATATACACCAAAAGACCTCCAACTTGCAGGTTGTCCACAAACTACACCCTGATGACTCTCAGACCTTCGAGTTGTTTACAAATTCTTATAGAGGAGTTACATCTGTGCAGCGTCTAGGTGAAGAGTCGCTCCCAAATCCATCAGACCTGCAGAACCTGGTGGAGCTCGGCACTATTTCCACCAGCCTCAAGGTTAATCGTCAAAAGAAACGCTTGTGCAATCTAATTTTAGGCGTTAATTTCGATTTTACGCCCATTGAAATAACAGAAGTAAGAATGTGTGGGAAATCTGTAAAGACCACAGCGATTTAAGGTAAAACCTTTAATTATTGTCTATTCTGACACAGGAGTGGAACAGCCCTTCTAGTGGTTTCATCCTCCAGGAAAAGTCCAACATTCAGATGGATGTGCTACGAATATAAGTCTTTTCAGCTGAATAAATAAGAGGCAATCCCACCAATCATACCAAAATTGAAATAAATTTTTGGTATGTTTTAGCTTACCTCAAGGGCATCCAAGATGTAGGTGTCTTTGTTTCCGCAGTAGTTTCAATTTTGATATATTTTTAGGTCAAACCGTTGTCTGTCAGTCATAATGGAGGTCTATGGTCACCACTTCACAGAGAAGTCCAAATTAAACGTGATTTAATGACTCGTAAATGTACAGTAAGTACACATCGATGGCCTAAGACACGAAACGAGCGGTTTGTGTAAGAAAGCGGACAGTATTTATATCGTTTTTACCTCTTGAACCACAGCCACGTCCAAGTGATCTGAGGACATGGGTGCTTTGTGGCTGTGGTTACAAGAGGTAAAAACGATATAAATACTGTTCGTTTTCTCACACAAACCACTCTTTTCGTGTTTAGGCAATCAATGTGTACTTACATTTACGCGTCATTAAATCATGTTTAATTTGGACTTCTCTGTGCATGCTCTTTGAGGTGGTGACCATAGACCTCCATTATATGATTGAAGACATGAACGGTTTGACCTAAAAATATCAAAACTGAAACTACTGGGGGAAACAAAGACACCTACATCTTGGATGCCCTTGAGGTAAGCTAAAACATATCAAAAATGTATTTCAAAATGTACTATCCCTTTAAATAATAAAGTTGTTTTCCTTAAAACAAACCGTATGATTTAAAATTAAAGCAGAATTGGAATTATTTTTTTTTTAAAATTAAAATAAATGTCTGCTTTCCAAAAATAACATGAAAATTAAATAAAAGCATGTCACATTTTTATAATAACAGCATTGTTTGCCTCACATAAATACTCTTAATTAAGAGCGGTTACAGAGATAAGGAAATTATGCACTCACATCTGGCGCTTCTATATGCGGCCCAAGATTGTGTGCAGGGAATTATGGGGGAATCCAGAGTCTGGATTTCATCAACGCAATATATTTACGATGGAAATTCCCCATCCTTAATAATGTGCTGCGTTTGAATAAAGATACTTCTGTCAAACGTGTTATTGGCGTAAAAATCAACATAAGGGTCAAGTAAAAAGTCCCAAATTGTGCGGCAAGCTCCCAGATAGCTTCCCACTCAACTACAATCGTTATAAAAGTAACAAGAAAACCACTCTCAAATCTGGGGTTAGGATGAAGAACAGCAAGGCGAATCATCTTGACCTTTGACCCCTGAGAGGTCTGTCATGTGAAATGGGGTCACATTCTTTTAGTCACGCCTCATCTGTTTGTCACGGCTATATACTGTGTTTATTCCCATCTGTGGCACATCACTATGAGGAAAGTAACGATGAATGTTAAAAAAAAAAAGATACCAAGATACCAAATTCGATGTCTGAGATGGTCTGTTGTTAACCTGTAATTCTGTCTTATTGGCAATCGATTGCTGACAGGTATGAGCGGCCGCCCACCTCAGGTGCTGCTGGGAGTCGTGAGAGCAGTGTGAAGACTGGGAGAGTGTGTGTAATGAGAGTGTGTAGGTCAGGGATCGATGCCGCTGTAATCACAGCTTCGTGCCGCAGAGACAGTCAGAGGAGAGACAGATTTGCCCCATTTCTAAGGACTATTATGGCTCGAGCAGGAACAAACTCCCAGTCTCTGGTTGGCGGAACAAAGCACCGTTTTATAATTACATCAGAGAAGAAACGAAAGGGGAAAACACACTTTCCTCAATCCTTTCCTTGTGTGATGACTAAGTAAACATGAACAGCAGGTCTAATTTGTTTAAACTGCACTGCACTAATGTGACGACCATGGTTGGAGTGTGTTACCCATGACAACCTAGAAAATGAATGGATGGATGGAGGTGAAACTCGAAAAATTTGATTATATATATAGACTCATTACATGCAAAGTGAGATATTTCAAGCCTTTATTTGTTATTATTGTGATGATTATGGGTTACAGCATATAAAAACCCCAAATTCAAAAATTAGAATACTGTGAATAGTTTTTCATAGCTGTAGGTCAGAAACATCAAAATTATAACCAATAAAGGCTTGAAATATATCACTTTTCATGTAATGAGTCTATATAATATATTAGTTTCACATTTTCGAGTTTCACCTCCATCCATCCATCTTTCTTTCTAGGTTGTACCGGTAATGAGTCTGAATATAATATCAATATAATATATTAGTTTCACATTTTCAGATAAATAGATAGACAGATAGATAGATAGATAGATAGATAGATAGATAGATAGATAGATAGATAGATAGATAGATAGATAGATAGATAGATAGATATGCAGACAGACAGACAGACAGACAGACTGATAGATAGATAGATAGATAGATAGATAGATAGATAGATAGATAGATAGATAGATAGATAGATAGATAGATAGATAGATAGATAGATAGATAGATAGATAGATAGATAGATAGATATGCAGACAGACAGACAGACTGATAGATAGATAGACAGACAGACAGACAGACAGACAGACAGATAGATAGATAGATAGATAGATAGAGCGACAGACAAACAGACAGACAGACAGACAGACAGACAGACAGACAGACAGACAGACAGACAGACAGACAGATAGATAGATAGATAGATAGATAGATAGATAGATAGATAGATAGATAGATAGATAGATAGATAGATAGATAGATAGATAGATAGATAGATAGATAGATAGATAGATAGAGCAACAGACAGACAGACAGACAGACAGACAGACAGACAGATAGATAGATAGATAGATAGATAGATAGATAGATAGATAGATAGATAGATAGATAGATAGATAGATAGATAGATAGATAGATAGATAGATAGATAGATAGATAGATAGATAGATAGATAGAGCGACGGACGGACAGACAGACAGACAGACAGACAGACAGACAGACAGACAGACAGACAGACAGACAGACAGACAGACAGACAGACAGATAGATAGATAGATAGATAGATAGATAGATAGATAGATAGATAGATAGATAGATAGATAGATAGATAGATAGAGCGACGGACGGACAGACAGACAGACAGACAGACAGACAGACAGACAGACAGACAGACAGACAGACAGACAGACAGACAGACAGACAGACAGACAGACAGACAGACAGATAGATAGATAGATAGATAGATAGATAGATAGATAGATAGATAGATAGATAGATAGATAGATAGATAGATAGATAGATAGATAGATAGATAGACAGACAGACAGATCAGCAGGTGTGAGGGTGGTCCATCAAGCTCTGATAGGCGTCTGTCACGCTTGTCAATCACTCTCGGTTTGATCTCCACCTCTTTAACCTCACATTTACTGAGTGCTTGAATGTGTCTTTGACCCACAGACTGATTGCTGACCCACGGGCCCTCTCGAACCGTCTTCATTCAGCAGTCACCACCTGTCACTCACTCTTTTGCCCCACCCCTGACAGAATAGAAGTAAAAGTGCCTTCCAAATCTCTTTGTGCTTTTGTCAAGGACGCTCTGGGTCCCTCCGAGACTCACTGCTGGAAAACAGCAACAAAGCAAATACGTTTTATCTATTTATCACTCAAATTTAGACAAAACAGCAGCTCACACTTAACACAACACAGCCACTGCAGACAATACTGTTTCTTCTCAATATTGTCGGAGGTTTAGCGAAAAAGGAAAAACATATTTCAGTTAAAATAAAATAAAATAAAATGTTGTAAATCTTGATTGATAAAATTATAGTTTGAAAATATTAATTATGGCATTTTACATATAAATCAAAACAAAAGTATGAATTATGTTTGGTCAAACTTCAAAGCAAATATCTGGGGACAAATTTCAAAAACAAAACAGTTTTAAAAAAATCAATAAATAGTTAATTTAATAAAAAACATAAGATAATTTAACTCTAACTTTAACTTCAAAAATAAGTTGAAAACAAAAAAGAAGCAAAACAAAACAGTTATTGATAAAATAAAATGTTGTAAAGCTTATGCTGTTTTGTGAGCTGCTGTTTTGACCCACGTAAATATAACTTATTAATTGCTTTGTTTTGCAGTTTTCCAGCAGTGGGTCAACCATTTAATAAAAAACATGAATATACAGTTTGGTCAAATACAGCAAACTTCTGGGGACAAAATTTGCCCTTAAAGTATAGCAACGTAAACCCACACACAGAAGCCACATCCGACCAGATTATCAGTGTACACTTTACAGAAGTTAACTGAGATCTGGCCAAGCATGAACTCATTCAAATGCTGTCATTATTCCTGTTTGCACCCCACACACACACACACACACACACACACACACTAATTAAGTTACCCCTGATCCCATGAAGGCCTTTCTCCTCCTTAGTGCCACTGATTCAATAAGACTCTTCTTTGACTTCCCTATCGCCTCGGCTAGGTTTCAACATCAAATCCCAAGTGCTGACACACACACACACACACCAGGGCTACGGCACGGCTACTAAACTACATTGGGCACGGTTTCTTTGTCCTCAACATCATTTAATTGATAAATGAGCGAGACGAGCATTGTGTGTGCAGCTGACAGTGGGCTTTTTGTAATGTAATGACATCGTAGTGCTTGAGGTGTACACAGGGACATCTGCCTGCAGTCTGGCTTCAGAGAGGGGCATTATGGGAAGGTTAGCCAGGGCAAGCCTGAGTGAGCAGTCACAATGATGGATTCAGGAATGGCAAGTGTAACATTTGCATTCATTTGAATTGATACAGCTCCGACAGCCGGACCTTGAGCGAGCGTTAGCCACTTTAACAGTCGTCTGTGTCACAAATCTGGTTGCTAGGGCATTGAGGGTGGTCACTAAGGATTTTTAAAGGGATGGTTTACACGAAAAAATAAGAATTGTCATCATTTATTCACCCTCATGTTATTTCAAAACACACACGTTAACATCAAACCACACAAACATAGAGACATGCACACAAAATCAGCTCAATTATTGGCTGCAACTAATGCAACCACACAAGTTCACACATTACTATGAAAACAAACACATTATCTACAACTTTATACCGCACACACACTTTAAAACCACCACACACACTCATGCCGATGTGCACATACAGATGTTTTCTCCATTCAGTCGGTCTGTGGTCGCTGGGAATGAAAGACACTTGTGCATGTGGGAAACAGAGTATTGGTTAACCCTTAGAGGTTTCAGCGATTTAAACTGAACCCACAAATATACCTCACTCACCTACAGCTGCTTTTACTGCCTTTTAATCTCTCTTTGACCAAAGTAGAAGTATTTAAGATACTATTATCTATTACTATTTGACAGAAGAATTATCTATTGTAAAAAAAAAAAAAATCATAAATTGTATAATAAAAATAGAAAAATAAACATTTAACAAAACAAAAAAATAATAAATAAATTAAAAATAATAAAAAACAAAACATAAAATAAAACAAAAAAATTAAAAATTAAAAAATAAATAAATAAATAAAATAAAAATCTTTAGCATGATTATATTATGGATTTTAATATCTCTTTGACCAAAGCAGAAGTATTCAGTATGAAGTATTCAGTATCTATTACTATTTGACAGAAGAATTATCTATTGCAAAATAAATATAATAATTTTATAATGAAAATAGAAAAAAAAAATCATTTAACAAAACAAAAAAACAAATGAATAAATAAATAAATTGAAAATAATAAAATAAACAAAACAAAACATAAAATAAAATAAAAAATAAACAATAAAATAAAATAAAATAAAGTAAAACAAAATAAAATAAAATAAAAATGTTTAGCATGATTCTATTATAGATTTTGTTTTTGATTGATGCAGACATGTGAGTGCTAGCGCTGCTATACGTACTTGATTTGAGGGCAGATGTGGTGACCTCAATCTCGCTGCCCAGGTAGGGCTGTAGGACGCTGAGCTCGGGTTCAGAGTGGTCAGGGCTGGAGACACCCGACCCCACACTCCCCTCGGGACTCACCATCGCCCTCTCCTGGACCTCCATCTTCTCGTACACAGCCTTCAGCTGAGGACAGACAAGAAGAAACTTGACTAACTAACAAACAAACAAGACACACAGCTGAAAATATATATACAAACAATACATTTTACAAGGGCATCAACAGAGACACACAATGTTGAAAACAAAGAGGTTCTAGTATACTATGTGTGCATCGATCAAACAGTTTTCCTTGTTTGTTTTGTACAAAATCCATACCATTAATCATGCACAACTGGAATTACAGCATTTGACTGCTAATATTGAATTTCTCATCTTTCTTCAAGCTCATAAAGTTCAAATATGCAAAAGGTGTTCTTTGGAAGGTAGAGAGGATGATTTGTGTCTGATACTGTGTCATGATCCAATACTGATATTTCATTCTCACTCAGAGCAAAGCCCTGAATGGAAAAACTAGCTAATGTCACTAACAGATGCTTCAAAAATGACAGTAAATGTAAGACTGCAAAGAATACAGTATGGAAACGTGTGAATGTGAAATTCCTAAGAGCAAAATGAGTTATTGTGGCCCCAAAATATATTTGGACACGTCAGTCACACATAAAAATCATCTGAATGTAATATATCATATTAGACGACAACAGATATCAAGTCAAACACTCAGTAACAGCCATGCTACATTGTTGTCACTGTTTTAACTCAAAAGAGTGTCCAGTTATTATCTCAAATATTAAAATAAGCTTTAAAGCTTGATTTCAAATAATGTTATAAATGAAAATGAAATATTTTTCACAAAAGTACTGCAGACATACTTTTAAAAATATATTTATTTATTATTTAACTATCTTATTTATTATCTAACTAACCTTAAATATATGAATACATTAAACAAAAATAAAAACATTTAAAATTGCATTAAACATTATAAAAATATTTATCAATTCACATTCATATATTTAGCATGTCTTGATGTTGGCAGTCCAATTGTTTTATTTTATTTTATTTATTTTGTTTTATTTTATTTTATTTTCTTTTGTTTTATTTGATTTTGTTTTATTTTATTTTATTTATTTTGTTTTATTTTTTTAATTTTTATATATATTTTTTTGTTATGTTTTGTTTTATTTGATTTTGTTTTATTTTAATTTATTTAGTTTTGTTTTATTGTTGTTTTTTTCGTTTATTTTATTATTTTTAATTAATTTATTTATTTTTTCATTTGTGTTTTTTTTGTTTTGTTAAATGATTTTTTTATTCCATTTTTTTAAGTTTGTATTTTTGTAATTTTTGTATTTTTTACTGTTCACATGTTGGCAAATATAGGGAATCCCGTTATTTCATGCATTCAGAATCTTATCAAACAGTGCACATTATGCATACTGCAAATATATTGCAAGGAATAGTAATATGCTATTCAGAAAATACACACCCACGCACTTATTATCTCTTGTTGAGAGATGCTATTATTCATGCAGGCGTCTAAAAATACTAATTACAGACAAATTAATGTACACAACCATCAGGCAATAATTAGACACATTACACAGGCAACCATACTTTAATTGTCTATAGATCAGACTGTAAAGGCTGAGAGCTTGTGTGTGTGTTCGGTTGAGTATAGCATACAGCGTCTTTCCCAAACCATATTATAAGCACGGCGGGCAGTGTGATAAACAAATATAAAATTAAATTAAAAAACAAAATCTGAGCCGACAGGTGTCTGTGTTTGTGAGCACGTGCGTTAAGCATCAATGGTCAAATTAGATGTGACAAGGGAATCAGAAGCTGTCAAACATAATGTCACGGTAGCGTTATGAGCCGAGAGGAGGTTGACGGTAATGAGAGAGAGTATACGCGCGCGCCCGCCGTGGACTCTGACCGTCTCGGATTGGCACGTTGACAAGCGGCCATAAAGCCGCGGCGGTTGATGAATTCATTCGCCAGGCACTAATGAATTAGCACTTCCCTTCTTTGCCCGCGCTCGCCTTTCCAATCACGTCAAAGACCTGGCAGAGGAAACAATGGCTTAATGAAAGACAAGGAGCATCAACGGCGAGCGCGGAGGAGGGTGAGAACTAAGGGAGCTCCATATGAAGTCATCTGCATCCGTAACTGTTTTTCAGGAAAACAATAACCAGTGACACGCAACAGGAAGACGCATCATCAATCACAGGGAAATATTGCGCCGCGCTCCCCGAGCCCGGGCCGCGTGATTCGATGGGCTGACGTTTGTCGTGCTAAAAAATAAACCAAAATCGTCCAGATCAGATGGCAAAAGTGAGAGAGAGAGGGAAAAGTAATCTCAGGGAATCACTTCCTCACGGGTTTGATAGATGGCCGTCTCTCTCTCTGGTTCTTCCTCTAAGTGCTTCATACCTGATCAAACTCTATTCCTGGGCCTGAAGCGTGCGAGCGGACATATTCATCACCGCAGCTGTGTGTGCCGTATACACACTGCACATTATTCCTGAAACATCGTAGTGTGACTCACTGAAAAGAGCACATGTCAATTCCAGCTAATCAGAGACCAGCAAACTGGACATCAAACAATGAAAACTCCTTCCTTCATAACAGTAGCTGGGCAATAAACTGCCTAATGCTTTAAAACGCCACTGGAATATTATTAATGATGGATGGCAGGTCACAGATGTCCTCGTGAGGGCCGTAACATAAACACACTCTCAGCTTTTAGAAAAATAATCATTTTAAAACAGTTACTGTGAGTTGTGGGTCAAAATTGTGGCATACAAAATCTCTTTGTGGCATTTATATATAATAAATTGTGAGATAACCAGTCAAAACTGTCTAATAAATTCTCATTGTGTCCTATACAGTCACAATTGAGATATTAAAGGGGTGGTTGATTGCGATTTCACCTTTTTCATTTAAATAGTGTGTAATGTTGCTGTTGGTGCATGAACAGTATCTGCAAAGTCGCATCTTTTAAAAATCAGGAAGTTTAATGCCTACAAAAACGACTCAAATGGGACAACAACGGGTTTTATATGTAACTAACACAAACATTTGCATCAACCCTCCCTCCGGAATATGCAAAAAAAGGGCTTGGCCATATTTCTACGGCTCATCGAGTGTGTTATTTTCATCCTGCTGTCAGGTCTTCTGTGTTCAGGCTTCCCACGGACGTTGTAGTTCATCAACAATGGATACAATTTATACTATAAGTGCGCGGCAAAACACAGGTGTTTCATCAACGACAGGCGTTTTTATGCTCTAGGTATTCAGTTTTATTGTTATATTTTTTTTATTGGTTACAGAAAGAACACATAACTTTTACTACGCCAACATGGCAACTTTTTTCTACTTTTTAAATACATTTTATACACTCTAAAAAAATGATCCAAATATTGTTCCAAATATGGACAAACCCAAATGTTGGGTTAAAAATACAGTGAAACTTGAAGGTGGGTTAAAATTTGAAATTACATTTTTAACCCAACATTTGGTATTGACCATATTTTACCCAAATGTAGCTTAAAGCAACTCAATATTGTGTATAGAGTATATTTTTACCATTTTACCCAGACCCAATGTCATGATATGATAATCTACGCTCTAAAAAAACTGGATTGTTTTAACCCAAATTTGGGTCAAATATGGACAAACCCAAATGTTGGGTTAAAAATGAGAATTCAAATTTTAACCCAATGGCTGAGTTTGTCCATATTTGACCCAAAAAATGGGTTAAAAGAACCTAGAATTTTTAGAGTGTAAGGAATAATGGACGACAGGCCATTAAATTATTAAAAAAACAATGCACACCCGAGATGGTAATGCGGTCACGACGCGAAGCGGAGAATAAGAATAAAAAAATCGTACTTAGTGTTACTTTAAATATTGGTCTTTTTGCGGTTTAACATTCACACACTCTAAAAAATGCTGAGTTGTTTCTACCCAAATTTGGGTCAAATATGGACAAACCCAAATGTTGGGTTAAAGAAAGTAATATAAAATTTTAACCCAACTTCAACTTTCACTTTCAGCTGTAAATTTTTTATTACATTTATAACCCAACATTTGGGTTTGTCCATATTTGACCCACATTTGGGTTGAAACAACCCAGCATTTTTTAGAGTCCGTACACAAGTCCACACCATAATTTATTCTTGAAATTTTTTGCCAAATTCCTTGACGCCCCGCAGAATACCGTAAATTCCATTTTTATAGCTGGATTTTATGACTGTCAGTGTTTTTGCATCGCAGAAATCATTGAGCCTACTTTATATCACTTTCCTAATTTTCACACCCGTTCCCTGTATAGTCTTCCATCTTCTCAATCTCTCCCCTTTCTCACTCTAGATGAAAAATAAACCTGGCAAAAAGTCTCTCTAAATCTCCTGCCGTGATCGCCCACGGAGGGGCATCGACATCAATCACACCCATGTGACCTGCGCTGAGGCCTTCACAAACAGACCTTCGGCACACACACACACACACACACACACAGGTAAAATCCTTGGAATGTGATTTCAGGTGATGCTGTGCAAACAAGTCTGGAATTACAGGGATTAAGAAGGAGACCAGACTAATCTGAGACCGGCCCCCATGTGTGTGCTGAACATCGGCTCCAGATGTGTGAGATTACCTCTCGAAAAGAAACACCTGAACCGCAGTATTGGATAACACACACACACACACATATATATATTCGAACGCTCAAGTGTTCATTACACACATAGTTTAAGGGTTTTTTTATGTCTTTAATGTCTACTAATTCTAATATGTTATTGGTGGTGTTTACTGAGGCAAAAAGTCAAGTTGCACTCACATTTTCTAAATAAAATGATACATCTAATTGTGTTGTTATAAATTGTTCAATTATAAATAAAAAATTGTAAATAAACATGTTTTAAAAGAATACTGTAGTAGAGAAACATTATTAGAAAAAGTATTCTGAAATAAACAAATAAATACATACATAAATGCAAATAAAAACTAAATGCATGAATGAATGCATAATGTGTTCACATACACACATTTTCTTAGATGTAATCATATTAAAACAAAATCATATTAGTTCAAAGCTGATAGACAAATGTGACTCACTAACAACTGGATTTTATATTAATGTGCCAATCACTCGTTTATATACTTTAGATATGCTAATCACGGAATGAAAAAATAAATTATGGATTTATTTAATATTTTTAGCATATTACTGCTGCTGCCATTTTCTAAAAGCAATAAGGCTTATCATTTTAATACAAAGCAGTATATTAAAAGATGACTATGTTCAATAAAAAAGTAAATGTATTATAATTTTCTCATATTTTTATGACATTGAGGCCTAACAATTTATTCCTTATTTACTCGTATTTTTTGCTCTCTTATTATACTCTCACACACATTCCTAATCTCAGTTGAATTCCTCTTTAACAAAGTGTTGGAGACACAGAGACAGGCTGTGAACACTCAGGAAATGAAGCACCTCATTCCCAGTCTTTGAAGAGAACATGACACCTGACCCCTGCTAATCAAACACACCTACAGCTCTGCATGTGTCTGTGTGTGTGAGAGAGACACCTAATTCTACCATGTGCACTGCAAACCTGCAGTAATGTAGTGGTAAGTGTCGGATAATGAGAGAACATGACTTGACTGGCCACCAGAGACAAACTAAAAGAAGTACCATGTCCACGGTGCAATGATTTTGAGATATAGTATATAAACAGACATTTTGTGAGGGAGTGAGTGAGTGAGTGAGTGAGTGAGTGAGTGAGTAAGTGAGCAGTGGATAAGACACATGCCTTTGGTGTGAGAGACGCAGGTTCAAATCCACTGTGAGACACCTATATGTGTCCCTGAGCAAGACAATTAACCCCTAGTTGCTCCAGAGGCGACCTCTGACATATATAGCACTTTGTAAGTCGCTTTGGATAAAAGTGTCAGCTAAAAATGAATAAATGTAACTGACTGACTGAGGGACGGACGGACGGACGGACTGACGGACTGACTGACTGACTGACTGACTGAGTGAGTGAGTGAGTGAGTGAGTGACTGAGATACTGACTGACTGACTGACTGACTGACTGAGATACTGACTGAGTGACTGACTGAGATACTGAGTGACTGACTCACTGAGTGACTGACTCACTGAGTGACTGACTCACTGAGTGACTGACTCACTGAGTGACTGACTCACTGAGTGACTGACTCACTGAGTGACTGAGATACTGAGTGACTGACTCACTGAGTGACTGACTCACTGAGTGACTGAGATACTGAGTGACTGACTCACTGAGTGACTGACTCACTGAGTGACTGACTCACTGAGTGACTGACTCACTGAGTGACTGACTCACTGAGTGACTGACTCACTGAGTGACTGAGATACTGAGTGACTGAGATACTGAGTGACTGACTCACTGAGTGACTGACTCACTGAGTGACTGACTCACTGAGTGACTGAGATACTGAGTGACTGACTCACTGAGTGACTGACTCACTGAGTGACTGACTCACTGAGTGACTGACTCACTGAGTGACTGAGTGACTGACTGAATGACTGACTGAATGACTGACTGAGTGACTGAGTGACTGACTGACTCACTGAGTGACTGACTCACTGAGTGACTGAATGACTGACTGAGTGACTGACTGAGTGACTGACTGACTGAGTGAGTGACTGAGATACTGAGTGACTGACTCACTGAGTGACTGACTCACTGGACTGACGGACTGACGGAGTGAGTGAGTGACTGAGATACTGACTTACTGACTGAGTGACTGAGTGACTGACTGACTGACTGACTGACTGAGTGACTGAGTGATAGGGTTGCCGCGGTGAGGAAAATTTCCCACCGGTTAATCGACGTGTGACAACACTGGTAATCCCGGTGTCACCGTGGAGGGCAGGGCGGGAGGGTTGAATAGCTTTTAAATGCGTGCGCGTTATACTTTCACTTTCGAAATAAGCATCAATTGCTTGAATGGACAAAAAAACAACTCGCTGATAATAAAACTTTTATTTATAGACAGAACTTTTATTAGCATAACGAACGAATAAAAATAACCCCATGCATAGGCTGAAAAAAGTGAAAATCGGCAAACTGTGGGCCCAAACAAATAAGAACCATAAAACTTTTATTAACGAATAAGAAAATAAAATAGGCCTAAATAAATTACACAGAGTTTAAATAAGATAAAACCAATTAAAAAGAGACGAATATAAAATAAAAACTTCAAAACGGACCTTAGCCTACATAAATGACATAGCCTACTTTCACTTTCGAAATAATCGTCAATTGCAATTCAGCGTCAATTGCTGGAATGGACAAAAAAAAAAAAAACAACTCGCTGACAATAAACTTTTATTTATAGACAGCGCTTTTATTAGAATAATAAACAAATAAAATATAGACAGAACTTTTATAACGAACGAATAAGAATAACCCCATGCATAGGCTGAAAAAAGTGAAAATCGGCAAACTGTGGGCCCAAACAAACAAAACGTTTATTAACGAATAAGAAAACAAAATAGGCCTAAATAAATTAAACAAAGTTTAAATAAGATAAAACCAAATAAAAAGAGACGAATATAAAATAAAAACTTTAAAAAGGACCTTAGCCTACATAAATGACAGCACTCTAAAAAAAAGTAAAACACTATAAATTGGAATTTATTAACATTAATAAATATTGGCCAAAATATTGCCAAACAGGCGCTTTTGCATTGCGTTTTGACACCAAATCTTTCGGCATTATCTTGCTTTTCTGTAATTTGACTCGTTCTCCTCTCCACACGTGCTAAATGGAATCCTGATGCTTGCTGATCTGTGACGTGACGGCACGCACTGCGCAGTTCATTTTTAATTATAATGCTCTCTTCTGAACTAAATAATTGAAAATTATTATTTTTAATTAATTCAAATAAATATTTTAGCAAAAACGAATACTTTAAAAAAAAAAAGTCAAGACATCGCAGTGTCACGGTGGGAAAGTGATGTCACCGGTGATGGGGCTTAAAACCGGTAACACCGTCAACACCGTCTATCGCGGCAAGCCTACTGAGTGACTGAGATACTGAGTGACTGACTGACTGAGTGACTGACTGAGTGAGTGACTGACTGAGTGAGTGACTGACTGAGTGACTGACTGAGTGAGTGAGTGAGTGACTGAGATACTGACTGACTGACTGACTGAGTGACTGACTGACTGAGTGAGTGACTGAGTGACTGACTGACTGACTGAGTGACTGACTGACTCACTGAGTGACTGACTCACTGAGTGACTGACTCACTGAGTGAGTGACTGACTGAGTGACTGACTGAGTGACTGACTGAGTGAGTGACTGACTGAGTGACTGACTGAGTGACTGACTGACTGAGTGAGTGAGTGACTGAGATACTGACTGAGTGACTGACTTAGATACTGACCGATCGACCGACCGACCGACCCTAAGACTACCCCAGACCCATTACCGAAGCGTGTTATATTGACGCTAAAGGGTGCCATGTGCGTTGGATGTATATGCAATATCAAAAGCGTCACTATATGACGCCCTAGGAAGAGAATGTGTTGTGTATATATATATATATATATATATATATATATATATATATATAAAATACAAATAAAATAAATGAAGACAATCAGAATAAAGCATAGTAATAAATATATATATTTTATGTTTACTTGCATGCGAACATTAACCATAAGAGAACCACAAACATGGAAATGAGTCACTAAATTATTTAAATATTAAAAGTTAACATCTCAGAACTTTTCAACAAAAAAAATGTGCTAAGTTGTGCTGTAAAGGAATTAAAATGGAAATGAAAAGGACATTACAAAGGGGAATAAAGCAAAGAATGAAACTGAAAAAGTGTGAGCGATGGCAGGTCAAAGAGGAAGTGGTTATTGTGGCGGCGCTGCTCCACAGGTATCCCCCCCCCCCCTCCTCTCTTTAATCACTCCTTCCATTTGAGCGTCAGCCCCTCTGGTGCCTCTGAGGGGGGTAAATGTGCCACTGAACGAGAGGGTGAAAGAGAGCAGCTGGCATTAGCTTAGCATTAGAGAGAGCTAATTATTAGACCGTTGGAAGGGGGGAAAAAATACATGACGGATGTGTTTGCATGAGTTTCTTGATGAATGAGTGGGCTTTTTTAACGTGAGCTACTTTGTGGGAAGCACAATGTGCCAAAATCCCCCCCGGGCCTATATGGTGTGTGTGTAAGATTAATGACAAATGTACCCTTTCTCTTTATGAATGCTTATAAATAATAATAAGACCTGTCACGTTGCAGGGTGCGCTGTGCAAGCGCAGCTGCCTTTTACTGGAACCTGCAGTAAATCAAAGCGTGTGTGTGAGTGTGTGTGGAGGGGGCTGTTCTCCATTCGGATCTGTGCTTCAGGGGGTTTATGAGGAATCGCGGCTGTGACACACGTTTGGAAACATGTTGAATGTGTGTGAACTAGATTTGGGAGCTGAAACTCGCTGTGATGTTTCGTCCGCACGTCTGAGCGGCAGGGAATCACGCAGGCAGGTCAATGACAGATTATAACCAAGATGAAGTGTTGATGAAAATGTTCAAGAAATTGTTTGGTTTTATTGTTTTTGTAAAAACACATCAAGGTTTAGTAAGCTTTTTAAATATCATGAATATCAAGATTTTTTTTTTTGGCATTGGTAGACAATACTTTTCAAATAAAGCAAATAAAGTAAATAAAAAAAGTCACTAAAATAACTAAATTGCTAAACACATACTGTAAATAAATAAAAAGGTTTATTTACCCATTTATTGTACTATAAATGCATGCATAAATGACAGTTACACTAACACAACATTTCATATACCTATACTTGTCTATGACTTGCATTTCATTTTTTGAAATGAAAGAATAAATCCAGACACCAAAAAAAATGGACACGCATAAATGAAAGAGACAGAACCAGACCAGAAAATTACATTCACTGAGAAGGTTGGGGGGGATAAATGGGTAACATATATGCTTCATAGTTACTATAATAACTATAAATGATGCATAATTACATGCAACTAACCCTAAACTAAACCCGAATTCTAACCTAACCCTATAGTACTGTAAGTACATGTAGTCGATTACACTGAACAGAACACAATGAAGAGTTTCACTCCGGAGTCAGCAGTGGTTTCTAGGGAGTTACCATGGAGACCAAAACACATTTGTGCTGCTTTGAGACGGCAGGCAGTTTTTTGCAACATTGCTGATGCTTAGAAAAGCCAGAGATGTTCATTTTCTGGCTTTAAGAGCCTTGCTATGGTAGTAATCAGACACACACACACACACAAGCACAGCTTGAGACAAATTGACTACAAGGCGTTTGACATCCCAGTAGCTGGAAGCAAGCTGTCCATCTCACTTATATGTTTGGTCTCTTTGTTCCTCAAGCCTGACCAGCAGGAAAAGGGAGGATGCACAGAAAAAAAAGAAGCACGGAGGTGAAATCAAAAGCACTAATCGGGCATCTCACAAGAAGACCTAACAAGCCGGAAACTGAGAGGTCAATCACACCTCCCCAAAGAATTGAAAGAATATCTTCTTTTTTTAGGTTTCCCATGGAATATCCTTTAAATGTCAAATTAGGAAGATGTTATTCCAACACAACAGCCAATAGGACTCTGAGAGTGAAATTTGAATCAAGAAACCCTGTATGAATTACAGTTTGTCCACAAGGACCGTATTTGAATATTAAGGGATTTAACATGATCCCACTGGGATATTTTAGGATTGGCTCCAATTATTACAGAGATCCTACTAGGAATTCCAATAAAATATTTAAGGCATGCAAATCCAATCCAGATAAAAATGTGTGTGTGTGTGTGTCTTTACATTGCGCGCAACTATCGCATTGTAAACACAACAGCTCAAGGACTGTGCAAAGTTTCTGGAGACTGTTCAAACTAGTTGGTTCTCCAATCTGAATGATAACATTAACCTTCTACGAAGTGTCCTCAGAGAAAATCCAACATCAAAATCCACACATTGTCGTTGTCAATGAACTTTCTAAAAACGTTCTGATCCTGGAAGTGGGTTGTTGTTTTGATACTAACATGGACTTGTGTTTTTCTGAGAACATGTTAAAATACCAGTCATTAACAAATGCTTTAGCAGTGTGTGGTTACAGCACAAAACTGATCCTCCTAATCTTTGGTAGTTTAGGACATGTGCACAGATTATGCGTCAGGGGTTGGCAAATTGCTGCACTGAGTAAAAAGACCTCTAAACAAATAGCCAAATACTGTTGTGTGTTGGTAATCATAGGCAGTCTGCATGACCAAATCCAAAGCCTATTTATTTCTATATTCTAGGGCTGTCAAACGATTAATCGCAATGAATCGCATCCAAAATAAAAGTTTGTGTTTACATAATATATGTGGGTGCACTGTGTATAATTATTATATAAATTTTTATAATTATTATATATATTTTTTTATATATATATATTATTATATATAAAAATACACACACATGCTTGTATATATTTAAGAAATATTTTCTTGTATATAGATTTATATATAATTTACATGATATGTAAATATAAATATTTTATATATAAAATAATATTTTTTTTCTATGCGTGTGTATTTATATATATATACACTGTATATACAAAATAATTATACACAGTACATCCACATATATTATGTAAACACAAACTTTTATTTTGGATGCGATTAATCGCGATTAATCATTTGACAGCCCTACTATATATACACAGTGTGTGTGTGTGCGTGTTTGAAGGGTTTAACATGTTAATTTCATTGTCATGTCTCTAAAATTGCAACTGAAAAACAGACAAAACAAAATGAAGAGAGAATTGATCTCCCAGCAGAGGGCACACATGCACACACACACCTTACCAGCCTCTCGCAGTGTTCAGGACATCCACATGCTAGTGGCCCATTTCCAAGTGAAACAAGATATATAAGAAAATAAATATGGTGGGACTTTTTTATCCATTAGGAATTCTCTCTATATATGAAAGGTGTTTTATCCATCTATCTGTATGTCCGTCCAGTGTTTCCTATAGATATTTAAGTAGTGTGCTCACCAAAGTGGCATTTATTTGATCAAAAATACTTTAATATAATGGAATATTATTACAATGTAAAATGAGTGTTTTCCTTTTTAAATATATATTAAAATGTAATTTTCAACATCATTACTCCAGTCTTCAGTGTCACATGATCTTCAGAAATCATTCTAATATGATGATTTGCTGATCAAGAAACATTTCTGATTGTTATCCATTGGGGAAACAGTTTTTTTTTTTTTTTTTTTTTTTTTTTTACAGGATTATTTGATGAATAAAAATGTTCAAAATAATAGTATTTATTTGAAATAGAAATAATGTCTTTAGGCTACCGTCACTTTCGGTCAATTTAATTTGCTTACTAAAAGTATCACTGTCTCTCAAAACGTTTTCACCCGAATCTTTTGACAGATGGATAGATACAAATATCAAATATCAAATATATAGATAAAGCCACCTGTCATTTAGAGATATCTCTTAAATCCTAAAACTCCTAAAAAAAAGTCCCACCATATAATTTCCCTTACATATCTTCTTTCACACAGAAATTTAGTAAAATGTGTTACAAGCAACATGTTGACTTTTACTGTCCACAGAAAATGTTTAGACTTTACAGAACAAAAAAATCTGATCACATGATGCATTCTTGTAAATGTGGTCTTTTGGGCAGGCTGATGCCTTAAACTTTAGAAACGCGAGTATACACCTTTCAGAAGAACATATAAGCAATTTGCATAATAAAAAAAAATGAAGTTGCCTCAGAAAGAAGCCTTGTTCCAGTGCAATATATCATCTCTAATAAAAGCCATTACTTTATGCTAAACCATGAGACACAAACAATTACAATCCATCAATGCTTTGAGACGTTCTCCGAGAAATAGGAGGTGACAGCATGTATCTGATAAGCGTGTGTATCCAGCCCAGACAAACCACGTCTGTTTCAAGAGGGCTATTGAGACTCATTACTATCTCATCAAGAAAGGCCCATTCGTTAAGACAATTAATTAGTAGCGAACGCCTGTGGAAATTGATAATAATAATAATGAAGGGTGTGATGACTGCTGATTGGTCGACGGGGCAAGGACCCAGGTGCGGGTTTACGATTTTTAATTGCAGCCGAGCGTTTTGCACAATGCGTTTTATTAGTTGTATTCGCCGTGGTTGGCTTGCTAACCTCTGCGCGAGGAGCGCTGATATGTGTGACTTGTCTCTTATGTGAAGAGTTAGCAAATTATCAGTGAAGAGGATGAGCTGAGATTTGAGAAACGTTCTCAAGCTGTCAGTCAAGTGTTTCTGAGTGTGTGAGGCCTAATGAAGACGCCGTGGAACCCCGCTGGATTTAACAGTTTAGAAAGGGAACTAAACCATAATGTCGGCACATTAATTAAAGTTAAATAAATAGCAACTCCACACTAATCTCACAAATGACAAATCCCCATTCATTGAGAACATGATTTAATTCTAAAAGGGATAGATCACTTTGAAATTAATTTGTGGTATGTTTTAGCTTACCTCAAGGGCATCCAAGATGTAGGTGTCTTTGTTTTCGCAGTAGACCGTCAAACCATTCATGCTGTCAGTCATATAATGGAGGTCTATGGTCACCACCTCAAAGAGCATGCACAGAGAAGTCCAAATTAAACGTGAGTTAAGGACTCATAAATGTAAGTACACATTGATGGCCTAAGACACGAAACGAGCGGTTTGTGTGAGAAAACGAACAGTATTTATATCGTTTTTACCTCTTGTAACCACAGCAACAACCAAGTGATCTGAAGGCGCGGGCGCTTTGTGGCTGTTTACAAGAGGTAAAAAAAAAAAAAAACACTCGTTTTGTCTCTTAGGCCATCAATGTGTACTTACATTTACGAGTCCTTAAGTCATGTTTAATTTGGACTTGAGGTGGTGACCATAGACCTCCATTATATGACTGACAGACAAGAATGGTTTGGCCTAAAAATATCAAAATTGAAACTACTGCGGAAACAAAGACACCTACATCTTGGATGCCCTTGAGGTAAGATAAAACATACCAAAAATTAATTTCAAAGTGAACTATCCCTTTATTAAAAGTTTATGAAAAGATGGTCAGCTATTACAATTTTAACACCGTTGGTTTGGTCACTGTAATACATCCATAATGATGCCATCTGACCACATGAAAGAAATAAATCGCCAACGCACAGAATGGTTGTTAAACACGCTGTTCTCATCAGCAAAGTCTAGAGAAACTGTCACAAAAGTAAGTAGAGACTTGGAAAAACAAAGTCTGACTGACACTTTGACTGTTTCAAATGTGGAAAGTTGAGGAATCATAAATGAGCAGAGGAAGTCCCAGTTCATTTCTCATTCATCATATAACTGATAGGACAGTCTAGAAAAGATGATGGGAATAATCCACTGAAACCCTTAGAGAAGAAAAAAAAAATACCATGATATTACTCTAAAAATATGTCAAGGAAAAAATACACTGCCATAACATTAACACTCATGATTCATATGAAGAGAGCAAAAATGTCTTTCATTATAATCACTGAAGCTGTCAATTACAATGTAAGGTACAAAGCTTCACTCTTGTGAAAAATCCTAGAATCATGAAGTTGTCAATGATGTGCAATAAATCTCTAGTTGACATTGCGTTTATATTTTGTTGGTTAAAATGAAAGGATTTGCGAGCGTGCTGAACTAACACTGAACAAAAACTCCGCCATTTTGACCATTGTTGAGCGGATTCTGACTAACTTAACCATCTGTTTGGCCATTGTGTTCACACACTCAACAGATATCTGTGAAGACTGCAAAAACACCTTGGAAATAGAAAACTTGGCTTTGACACTCTTCAGAGTGTAAACACAAAAAATCACGGGAGCGTTTCTAAAGCTATTGGCAAGTAGTACTTCTCATTGCAGAACGGCAGATATCATCACATTAAATGATCTTTTGGTGATACAAAGATTAATTTGGCAGCCACCCAAATATTTTCAGGAAAAACCCTGCTTTTAAAACTGATACTGAAATAAACATAGCTGATATGTAAATGCTGATTATATAATATTATCAAATATCATTTACAAAAAAAAAGAAAAAAACTGCTAAAATGTAATAAATGCTCATTTTACACAATAATTAAAAAAATAAATAAAATAAATACCAGATGTACTTAACTCTCTACTGGCAATGTCAACAGAAATAAAATAAAATAAAATAACATAAAATAAATCTCCATTCCTCTTCAAATATTAAATCTTTACTATAATCTATTGAGGTCTAAAAAATTAAATAAACAGAAACAACTAAATATTCAAATCTGTACCAAAATATTTTTTTTAACAATAACCATATGGTGCATCCCTAAGGTCATCGAACCGCATAATGGCATTAGCAGTTGATATTACCATCAATGAATCACAATACTTGGCTTGCACAGTAATATTTATACAAAAACACTATAGTAATACACAAGTTGCAAATGATCAAGCAAATTAGATAAATACAATTAACAAAATATCAAAATATCAATGCAAATGGAGTTCTCAAGCCCCAACAATGAACGCCTGAATGAGCGTTGATTTGTACATCAGCTATTCTTTGAAAGAAGTGTTTCATGTTTGTTGCTAAAGATGTGATTAAATAGAGAAGTTCATTACAGCGTGCTTCTCTTCTCAGTGTGTTCAAAACTCAACTACTGGCAAAGGACAGAGTTCTCTGATCAAAGCCTTTGTTCCCAGAATTGAGGAACATCATCCTCTTCACAGCATTGATTTCCAAGACTGGGTTAGAGCAAAACACATGGAAATGAGAATGCATAATACATGGATACCCAATGAGATCCGACCTGCATCATACTGCTATTCTTTCTTCTGCTAATATTAGAAGCCGAAACTAAAAGCAGCTCATGCTCTTAGAAATGCAAAGTGACAGCATCAGCCCACCCATCACAACTACAATGAATATTAATATTTAGTGGCATGGGAAACCTACTGCTTAGCAATTGTGTTTATAATCACGCTCTTGCAAACTATTATAACTCAAACTTTCAGGGTTTTATTTTTTTTTAAATAAAGAATAAAGTTGAAGTCATGCGCCTGTAATGTAATCAGTTCATATCCTACATTAAGACTTCTGACGATTGCATTTAGGCTTCGAAATTCATAAAAGTGGTGTCCATTTGTGAAGATTATCATGATAAATAAAACATGTAAGAATCATAAACTTGTGTTAGTCACACAGCTTATTTTTGCAATACCACCAGCCAATGGGGAAAAATCCTATCAGGTTTTTGTTAAATTCTGGTTTGGCCTACAAAAACACATCATCACTGCAGTGTAACCCCTCCACCCGGGTCCTACTCGACCCGCTCCGAGCGGGCCTCAAATCCGGGTCACGGCACCAATGTAACCCCTCAACTAGGGTCCTACTTGACCCGCTCCGAGCGGGCCTCGAATCCGGGTCACGGCACCAATGTAACCCCCTCCACTAGGGTCCTACTTGAGCCGCTCCGAGCGGGCCTCAAATCAGGGTCATGGCACCAATGTAACCCGTTTACTAGGGTCCTACTTGACCCGCTCCGAACGGGCCTCGAATCCGGGTCACGGCACCAATGTAACCCCTCCACTAGGGTCCTACTCGACCCGCTCCGAGAAGGCTTTGAATCCGGGTCACGGCACCAATGTAACCCCTCAACTAGGGTCCTACTCGACCCGCTCCGAGTAGGCCTCGAATCCGGGTCACGGCACCAATGTAACCCCTCAACTAGGGTCCTACTTGCCCCGCTCCGAGCAGGCTTTGAATCCGGGTCATGGCACCAATGTAACCCCTCCACCCGGGTCCTACTCGACCCGCTCCGAGTAGGCCTCGAATCCGGGTCACGGCACCAATGTAACCCCTCAACTAGGGTCCTACTTGCCCCGCTCCGAGCAGGCTTTGAATCCGGGTCACGGCACCAATGTAACCCCTCCACCCGGGTCCTACTTGACCCGCTCCGAGTAGGCCTCGAATCCGGGTCACGGCACCAATGTAACCCCTCTACTAGGGTCCTACTCGACCCGCTCTGAGCGGACCTCAAATCCGGGTCACGGCACCAATGTAACCCCCCCACCCGGGTCCTACTTGACCCGCTCCGAGCAGGCCTCGAATCCGGGTTATGGCACCAATGTAACCCCTCCACCCCTAGAGTCCTAGAGCGCCTATTGAGATCAAAGGAGTGGGGTTTACTTGCACATCAACTGGCAGCAGCACACACAACAACATGACCAGTAAGATGTAAATGCAGCACAGGAATAAAAAGATACACATAAACATAAAAAAAAAAAACTTACACAAGACATTAAATTCTAACTTTAAAAAGTAAGGCCAAAAAAGCTGGAGGAAATACATCAGATCATTGACCATCAACTCACACGAATACATTTTCAGAGAATATCAGTTTACACAATTCTATTCACTCCTGAATGCTTCTGAAACTGAGATTTTGGGGCATCAAATCGGGGCACGAAATCACGGCTGTTTTGTTCATCAGTGAAAATGAGTTCCCACAGCTATTTCCCCGGTTTCTGAATAGCCTTAATCAATCAAATTCTTCATATATGATGAGATTTTTTTTTATTAGAATCATCCTTCTGCATTTGAAATGTAATCGAATGAACCCGCGGCTCATATTAGCTGAATAGTCCTTAACTATGCTGGCAAATTGAGAAAAGCGCAGTAGTTAAACGCTCAGCTTGAGCAATCAGGCTCTATTCAGCAAGCATGATCGTTCTCACAATGACGCCAGACGTGAAATGAAAAAAAGACAAATGCATTTCAAAATTAGCTGGATGCCACTGACGCCAACTATTGACTTAGCATTCATGCTGGCCCTCTATATATTTTAAATGTTTGTGACCCAGAGACACACCACAATCTGCATATTAATTTGCAGTCTGCAATAACGCCAATTACTTAGTTGTTTATTCTGAATTAGCTTTTGAAATATGTGCTAATTAGCATGGCAAATTCATTAGGCCTACTTACAAGGTCCAAAACATCACAAAGATGACCGTGAGTTAGAGAGAAAAAAAAACAAAAACAATTAGAATAGGGGGGGAAATATTTATAAATAATCAGAAGTATGCAAGGAATCGAGAGCTGGTAAATTGCACAGTTAAAACAGAAGGATCTGAATTATCATTGAAGTTCATTAAAATGAGTCAAACAGACATCTGACAAAGCTGCCTTTTATTCTCTCGCACGTTCTTTCTTTACTTTTTAATAGCGAATTTCACTGTTTTTCCCTCACAAAACTGTTAATGAGATTTTGAGAATTATTTTTTTTTTTTTTGATTTTAAAGTGCATGTTGAATACACTATATGACTGTAAAACCTCAAAGCTAAAAAGAGCAACAGGTCGTTTAGTTTGATTAACAAGAAGCAATGAGTGAAAACTGCCCAGCATGCCATACATATTAATGTTGCAGAACTTTAACTTAAAAAATAAAATAAAAACTACAATATTAAAAGTATACAGTTCAAAGTTTGGGGTCAGTACGATTTTTTTCTTTAGAAAAAAAAACAGAATGATCATGAATGTATGAACGTGTGTGTGTGTGTGTGTGTGTGTGTGTTAAAAAAAGATTTCTATTTCAAATAAATGCATTTACATTTTTTTTTTTATTACCACCGTTTCCACAAACAGAAGACATGTTTCTTCAGCAGAAAATCATCATATTAGAATGATTTCTGAAGGATCATGTGACACTGAAGCCTAGAGTAATGATGCTTTGCATGACAGTAATAAACGACATTTTAAAATGTAGTAAAATAGAAAATAGGTTGTAATATTTCACAATATTGCTGTTTTTATTTAAGATCAAATAAATGCAGCCTTGCTGACAACCCAAACTTTTATATGGTATAGTGTATAAAAACTACCAAAACATTCTCACCAAGAGAATCATTTTATTCATACTAAGTAAAATGAACCATGTCTGATCACCAAAAATATGAAAATGAAAATAGAAAGTGCATTAATTTTACATAATTCTAATATACTGTTATTCCAATACTATCCCATTACAAAGAACAACTGAACATGACAAATTAAATCAAATAATAATATTCGGTGAACAAATTTCAGTTCATCAAAGTAAGATGTTAGAGAATCCTAAAAATGACAAACGATTGGTCCAAAATAGGACCCTATGAAATCCGTTTTATTTTTTCCCAAATTCCATTTTTTCCGTTTTAATTTTAACCTTGACTGTTATTTTATTCGTAAAAAGAGTGTGCTTTTAAAGTTAATGATTAAAATGTATTAAAATAAATAAATAAATCAGGAATGACCTTAAATTTATTGAGGTAATACAGACAGACATTTACTCAGTAGCCTTTTCAGGACAAATATTGCATGATGCAACATAACACTGCACTCTTCAAGTAACAACAAAATATGGTTATGAGCTTTAAACTGTCCTGTCCAGTAATATAAATTATATTAGTTTATATAAGTTTAAATAAAGTCGCGGAAATCATAGGGCCGTAAATTAGGCCCTACATTTTTTCCTGACTTGATGCTGAATAAAACTCTCCTCTCTATGGCTGTTAACCTGCCCATACTGATGGGCTGCTGTGACAGCATGAGCACACAGGGACAGACCCATAATGCATCAGTGGGTGACAGTGAGTGGAAGTGAATGATAGGGCTGTACAGGTAATGCGGATCTTGGGAAAGTAAAGTGCCCTGTTATCATAGGGTGTAGTAGGGGATTTAGGTCATTATCAGTGAGCTCAAAGAAACACACACATACACACATAATCACCATTCATCATCTGGAGTGGCTGATTATGGGCATGAGGCAAAAAGACAAGCGGGTTGAAAGCGTGACGATAAGCTCATGAAGGTGGGTGAGGAATCCTTTATGGTCAGTTTGATGATATCGCAGGATATCAGGTATTATTGACATTGTACTCTGAACATTTGTCTTTGGAGGCTGACGGCAGTTTAATGAATGCAGAATGTGGTTGGGGGAGTAATTCAATAATATCAAAAAAACCCAAGTAGGAGTAACCTTAGAAGTGGTTTTACCTTAGAAATTGTGGTATACCAATTTATCAATTTATTAATTTAAGAAAATCAACATCGTCCAATCACTTGGTGAATAAAAGTGAACAAGGAAGTTTCTTCTTTATCAATTTAAAAAACAGATGTGTTCTTATATTTGTGTTGATTTTCTTTAAAATAAGTGCTTATTTATGTGAAAAGTTATCCAACAACAAAATTCTGCCATTCACCAAATCACCAAAATCTGTTTTTTATTCAGTGGAGCACAAAAAGAGCTATTTTGCACAATGACAGTGAATAGGAGTTGCTGAGCTCTAAAACAACTCTATAAAAGTATTACAAAATTAGTGCATATGACTAAATCCCAAGTCTGTTGAACCAATACAGAACATTTATGTATGAAAATGAAAAAAAAAATTCAATATTCATCGAATCACATAAAATACATGGCACCATGATAAAATGAATGAATAATGAATATATGACCTAGGGCTGTCAAGCGATTAATCACGATTAATCGCATTCAAAATAAAAGTTTGTGTTTACATAATATATGTGGGTGCACTGTATATAATTATGTTGTATATATTTATAAATACACACACACACATGCTTGTATATATTTGATTTATATATAATTTATATTATATATAGATATTTTAAATATACTTTTTTTTCTTAAATATACATGCATGTGTGTGTATTTATATATATATATATATATATATATATACAAAATAATTATACACAGTGCACCCACATATATTATGTAAACACAAACTTTTATTTTTGATGTGATTAATCGCTATTAATCATTTGACAGCCCTAATATGAACATTTACACCAAACAAATGATGACATGCCAATATGTTTAAGAGAAATCATAGGTTATCAAGGGCTAGACAACCTACTAGATTTTTATTTTTCACTTTCACTGTGTGAAAAACAAGTTCAGAGATTATGTTAGTGAACTCATTTTATATTCCACTGGAAAAAGAAAATCATCCACAACCAGATTTACTCCAACATGAATGAAGGCAAGTGAATTAAAAAGATTTTTGGATGAATAATCACATTCAGACCTCTACCCACTCAAGGAGACACCAAAGAACATCATAATCAACTCAAAATTTGTGTAAGTTCACAATACCGCCATGAAAACAGAGTCCTACATTTAAAAGAGAAGAACTAGAGTGATTAATCGTTTAATTGACTGAAGGAAACAGTGTGGCAAGTCCTCCTAGCATGACCTCTCCGTCTCCCAGAGTCCACCGGGGGCCGACTACAGCAACTCTACGCATTAACGTCATTCATCATCCCGCGCTGAATATTCATGGGCCGGGCCCGGGGGTCAAGCCAAGCGCCATCATTTCCTGCTGGGGGTTAATGTGCATCAGAGCAGGGGTGGGGCCGTAATCTGATTCCATCGCCATGGCAACTTCACCCTAATCAACCTCCGTTGGAGGTGAAGAACGGTCTAATGAAGATGTTGTGACTCCCTCGCACTGGCTTTGCATTAAAGTTGATTAGCATGCGCCACTAACGGTGAGACCTCGCCTCGGTGGAATGTTTCCAAAGGATGATAAAGATTATTATAACGGAGACGAAAGCCGCTTGACTGCATAATGGGCAATAATGGGCCCGGTCAGTGTGAAAAATGAGTTCGCAAGAATGGTTTTTCAGTCTAAATGGAGGGAAAACACTTTCAGGAAGAAAAAGAAAAATGCGTTTAGAACGCAATATCGTTCAGGAATCGATAGCAGCGAGCTAAAGAGAAAAAGGTCTCTCATTTCCTATTAAGCCTAAATTTAACGCCAGAACGTTTGCCAATAATCTGTTTTATTGGAGACAAAACAGCTCTGTTCCAAAACTAAGAGACAACAAACAAAAACACTAATGCAAGCATCACTTTCACTGTTGCTCAAACTCATATAACACTTTACAGATTTACGTCATCGCAAACCCTCTTTTGCCGTTAAAAAACTACTGTCAGGATTTACACAGTGAAAAATTAGCGCGTGGACAGGGTATTTTTGTGGCTGACCTTATTGCATGCATTTGTAGGAGTTTCCCTTCCAGACACAACATTTTGGGGAGGAGAGCATTTATGCAAGGTGATTTACTAAGGTTTGCACTAGTTAATTTACTGGTGTTTGCACCATTATTTAACACCCCAAAAAAGCATGTCTTAAACCAGACGCTAATTTACCATGCTCCTGGATAATGTTGTTCATTATGGAAATGATCCGACTGCGTCCAGATAAGTTTTGTAATTTGTAGATCAAGCGCAGAACATTCAACTTGCATCTGCGCTTTTTTCGTGCTAAATTGCCCTGTTTAGTAAATCTGGGCCTAAGTATTAAACCTCAGCACACAGTTCGGCCAGCACCATCCGTGCTACAGACATGAATGACATCTCAAAACAGAGTTGGTTTATTACTTACTGTAAGTGATTTACAAATTATTTTCACCTGGACAATAAAATGGGCGAACAAATCCCACTAGTTTACATGAAACATCTAGAGACTACAAAAGCAACCAACTACCAAGGACATCCTAACAAGGGCATAGCAAAATGCTTAAAATACACACACACACACAAAACACCTTAGAAATTGCAAAGTAACTCCCTGGCACCAGTAACAATGCAATTTCTAGGGCTGTTAAAACGATTAATCGCAATTAATCGCATCCAAAATAAAAGTTTGTGTTTAAATAATATATGTGGGTGTACTATCTGTGTAAAATTATTTTATATATATATAAATATAAATATATATACACACATGTTTGTATATATTTAAGAAATATTTTATGTATATATACTGTATATAGATTTATATACAATTTATATTATATATAAAATATAAATATGTTGTATATAAATATTTTTTTTCTTAAATAAACATGCATGTGTGTATATATATATATATATATATATTAGGTCTGTGCAAAAATTAATTGCGATTAATCGCATCCAAAATAAAAGTCTGTGTTTACATAATATATTTGTGTGTGCTGTATATAATTATTTTGTATATATAAATACACACACATGCATATATATTTAAGAAAATGTGTTATTCATATAAAAAATATTTATATTTATATAATATAGATTTATGTATATATATATATATATATATATATACAGACTTTAAGCGCAAATAATTCTTAAGTATATACATGCATGCATAGGTATTTATATATACAAAATAATTATATACAGCACACACACATATATGATGTAAACACAGACTTTTATTTTGCATGCGATTAATTTTTGCACAGCCCTAATATATACAGTATATATATATATATACACATACATATACGCAAAATAATTATACACAGTGCACCCACATATATTATGTAAACACAAACTTTTATTTTGGATGTGATTAATTGCGATTAGTCACGGTTTGACAGGTTTGGATGTGATTAATCGCGGTTTGACAGCCCTAGTAATTTTAATAAATTATGAATGACTTAATCAATAGTTGACACCCTATAATATGCACGTATTATACACATATTATACGCCCTATAATATGCACGTGTGCTAAATTTCCATGCGTCCTCGTGTTAACATCTGCAGATTTGTAAGTTATACTTAATACAACAAAACCACAGGGTTTATATGAATAAAACAAAAGAATTAGAAAGCCGAGTGAATATCATATCATTTCCCAATGTCCCCAATAACATTCTGCCACTAACTTCTCCCCCAGAACAATTACATTCCTAATAAACTGATCCAAATTCAAAAGAAAGAAAACGACTTAATCATTATAAGCTGCTCTGAATATCATATGAATATTTTAGTAGTAATTATTCAGCTCCAGCTGACTAAGGTTTTATAATTTGTTCCATTTATGCGACTTATTATTAGGCTTATCATTTGAATTTATTGCAATTTATGAGATTATGCTATGCAAAATGGACATTTATCTCACAAATGGTGTGAATATTAACATTATTATTATGCTGGGCAGATGTAGTTATTCAACAAGCTGAAAATATTCAGTCAGGGCTCTGCGTTTATATTGTTTCACAGTTTGTTATACAAAAAGACAGACAGAAAATAAGTAAATGTTCCCAAACTTGTTCTAAACTAAAATAGTGATGATGTCATTGGCACGTACACCAATCCGCTGAAGGCAGGGAGGACAGGCTAAACAAGTCTCAGCTAAACATCAGTTTAGCACACTTAAATAACTTGCTGTGCTTGTTCGTGCTGCTAGACTGCAAAGATAGTTTTAGTAACTGTAGCTTAGAGATCTATAAAGTCGATTACACTCTTATTTGTCACCTTGACAAGTCGTGTGAAAGAAGGTACAGCCTCCATGTTGCTGTGACTGGCTGATTACCCTGTCAATGCGATAATGCCCACCAATAATGCTAATAGCTGGTCCAAAAACCTGAATGAATGTGTCAAACTGGTAAAAATAGACCAATTACAGACTAAACAGCCCACTCAGACTGCCTCACTTTTGGCCACATCCTACGTCTGTGACATCGACTAATGCTCAGAAAATGTTGTTGTTCTTAAAAATATCCAAACAGCTGCTAGAGATAATAAGATTGAACTTGGAAGCTGTCTAAACATCATTAAAATTGAAATCAGTAAACTAAAAACTCATTCAGGAACCACTGCTACAGACAAGCTAAGTGATTTGACACTTCCAGACAAACTTAACTACATTTGAACGTGTTTACCGCATATTTTCTGTGACAAACATGTTAGATAATGTTCATAGTAAGTAAAATCTCTCAGTCCAGCTCTAGTGCTCATGTATAAGGTACCACGGTAGACGTACCTTGTCTTTGTCCTCCACCAGATCTGTTAGCATGTCATCTGGGTCCAGGATCCCCCCGTCCTCGTACTCCACATGGTGCGTCCGTACCAGGAATTCCCCATCCTGTTGAAAACAATAGGTCCATCAGTGAAGTTCTCCGCTCAACAACAATACCAGAGACTAATCAGATGAATTTGGACGTTTTTAGACATGCAACATGCTGTTTTGTTCTTACAAATATAAAAAATGATTTATGTAATCAAAGGATATACAAACATATTAGCAGATAGAAATGTCATGTTATGTTTATAATTATTAAATGATTAGGATAGAAATCTGATTGGTTAAGCCACAGAATAATTGACCTATGGCTGCACAGCTAACCCAATACACTCAGACACTCTCTGCTCCCACATCCATTGAAATGCATTGCAGTTAGTCAGTTTTCATTCGTTTTTTTCTTGTCTTTTTAAGTTTAAAATGGTCAAACAGTGTGCATGGGGTGCGTGCAACTCCGACACTAGGTTCCCGAGAGGCTGGGCGATGGCGTGTATTTTTTTACCCTTTCCCAAGCCACATCTCAACCGAGATAAGAGTCTGCTCTGGATTAAGTTATGCGATAGACCACAACACCAACTAAACGTGGATAAATAAAACAAGGATGTCTACATCTGAGCTAAGTTAAGTCAACAACGTATTTGAACGTTATCTTTAAAATCTCTAACGTAACTTTAGGATAACGTTAGCCTAACATTAGAAAACGTTAACGTTCTAGCTGCGCTATACATCATGTCACTTAGCTTCATTAAAGCTACACTGTGCGATTTTTACCCCCATCTAGTGGTGAAAATGTATATGATCATCCAGTGAATATTAGTTTCTGTTCCTCTCAATTCCGATTTCGTTTTAACTCCTACGGTGGCCAATGTAGTCCAAGATTAATATGGCTTCCAGTTCGACCTCGTCCTTGATTGTTAACTCAAACGTAAACACGAAAGGCGAAGCTTGAATTAACGGGTATGTCCCTCTTTGGCTAAGATGGAGGGGCAACATGGTGACCGACATTAGAACCCCTTACCCGTATGTGTTTTCAATGGCATATTATGAGAATACGAGAATACTCACGAGAATACTTTATTACTTGAACGAAGTAAATATACATTAATGAGCATATATATTTTTGAAAGAACAAAGTGTTTTTAGCTAAGAGTAAACTACAAGAGTTACACATTGTAGCTTTAACGTATCTGTAAATAACAAGATAACAAATGCTAACAATCTTGTGCTGAATGATTCATGTAAATACTGTAGCTAGGGTTGGGTATCGAGAATCGAGTATCGATTGGAACCGGGACTAACTTTTCGTTTTTCCCAGGATTCGTTCAAAAGTTAAAATTTCGATTCCTAGTTTCGATATTCACAGTCCGCCGAGCGGAAGAAGAAACCGCTGAACAACACCAACGAGAAGAAGCGTCTACTGGAAGTGTTAGCATAACCGCGCGAGTCGAACATGAGTAGCTTACGTCGGCGGTCCAAAGTGTGGCTTCACTTTTCTAAAAATAACGAAATCTCGGCAAAAATGCAAAATTTGTGACAAAAGGAGTATTTTTACAGAAGGAGTATTTCCTTCAGAAAGGATTATTTCCTTCAGAAAGACCGTTGGTTAGCAAGGTTAGCTAAACTTTTTTGACCCTGCCTCTTAAAAGAATCGGAATCGAGAATCGTTAGGAACCGGAATCGAAACAAGGAATCGGAATCAGAATCGTTCAAATTCAAACGATACCCAACCCTAACTGTAGCACCAAACGGTGATGGCAACGATATGCGGTTTATCATGTTTACACTGTGACCTGTACATTTTTGCCTGGGGCTGAAGCTTTTCATCGACCTTCTCAACAATAAAATTATTAATATAACCCTCCAATGAGGCCCTTTAGGTGACTTCGAGATGATATAAAGTATAATCTTTCACCAATTGCCTCCAATGAAATGTCTCTTACTGTGACAGCTGCCATAGCGCCTGTCCCCGAATGTTGACTGTTTGTCCGAGTGAGTGGAGGGGGTGTGGCTTAGTCATTGGTTATATTTACTAACCAATTAAAATTATTTGTTCAGCATTTTATCATGATGTTGTTACCACCACTTAAATCACTGCAATACACAGGCTGCGGTTGGGTAATGCTTAATATCTTACTGTATTTGAGAATATCTCCATTACATAAAAAGATAACAACACATGCAAAATACGCCCTCGTCTGACATGCTGGCTGAAAGAACTCACATTTGTTTAGCCAGAAAGCCCTTTAGTCATGATTAGGAAACAATAGCAGCTTTTATGTCCATCTGTGTTTCCATGTGGATGAATGTATGGAAACTAAGGAAGTGATGACAATAAAAGGTGTGTTTCCTGTTGCTGAAAGGTTTGATTTTACAGCACATTCACAGCACAGACTGATATATACGATCCACAGAGCACATAGATTCATAGCATTAAGGAATAAACTATGGCTATGCGATGTTATGAATATATTTACAGCTAAAATGCATTTTTCTTTTATTCAGCATGGCCTTGAGTACCTTACTGCTTTAAAGGGACACTCCACCCATTTGCATTAAGATTTACATTGTTAGAAATCCAGTCATGCTATTGAATGGTCGTGACGTGCAACACTCTCTCATTTTCCCCTGAGATGAGAGAAAATCATCGTCATTTTACGCCATTGTAGGAGGAAGTGTAAGAGGGGGGGGGGGATTTCTGTAAAGACTACAAGCACTGGTTCCCTCCCTTTCAAACCCGCCCATAGGGGGTTGGGCCTAATGCGCTAACAGACCAATCACAGATCAGTGCCAGTGCGTTTCATTTCACCGACAGAAACTTTTTAAAAATATGGACGAAGGTACTGAATATGCAGACGGGTGCATTATGGATAGGGTTGGGTACCGAAACGCGGTGCCAATAGGGAACCGTTCCGACGTAAACGGAATAACCGAAAAGCTCCAAGTATATGAAAATGCACTCAGATCTAAAAAGTTGCAGATGTAAACGTGCAAATTACCTAAGAAATAATCTGGAACCCATATACGAATCACGCTATCGCTTCAGCTGTTGGCTTACCGCGTGCTCGTAGCTCATTGTCTAGCGTCACGATCATTTCTGATAGTGACGTACGTGATATTAGCGTGCGATCTGATTTCATTGTGCGAAACGATTTCCAGGCGGTAGCGTAGAGTGGAGCTCAACTCTAGTCTACATTGATGGGTGGAGTAGTGGGAGTGGCCTGCGGAGCTGAGCATTGCAATGCACTATGGGAATTGTTGTCTACAATCCACAAGCACTAAAAAGTCATTTTCTGCCTTTGATTGGCCAAGAAGGACCCAAATTAGAAATTTATGATCCTATTCTACTACATATATGACCCACTTTCAATACTATACATATTCATGTCTCCACCGGTGGAATTACCCTTTAAGGTACACAAAACAAGAATTACTACTAACCACATTACCATTAACCACAGCGTGACAACTTAAACTATTTACAAAAAAATACACATACATGCACTACTGTTCAAAGGTTTGGGGTCAGTACAATTTTTCTTAAAGAATGAAATTAATACTTTTATTCAGCAAGGATGCAGTAAATTGATTAACATTCACAGTAATTAGAAGATTTCTATTTTAAATGAATGCTGTTCTTCCAAACGTTCTGTACGAAGAATCCTGAAAAAAAATGATCATGCTTGCACAAAAATATTAAAAAGCATGAGTGTTTTCAACATTGATAATACATGTTTCTTGTGCAGAAAATCAGCATATTAGAATGATTTCTAAAGGACCATGTGACACTGAAGACTGGAGTAATGATGCTGAAAATTCATTTTATTTTATAATATATAGAAACAAATTATTTTAAATTGTAATAATCCTTCACAAAGTCTCAAATGGCTGCAATGAATTTCCTTATTGACCTTGACAAGACGAATGAGAACTTGAAAATGTACGGTGGGAATGCATACAATCGTGTGTACACATGTAACCAGATAAGATAAGTCAGTTTTCATAGTTTGAATACCATCAGCTCATTACAAAACAAACTCGCCGAACAACTTTTCAACTTGGGTTGGGGAAGAAAAAAAAATGCTACAATGGTTTAAAAGAACGTGTTTGGCTAGAAACGCATGATGACAAAACAGATCCAGGTCAACGCCTTTTTTTCAGCAGAAACTTCAATCAAACTGTTGACACGCATGACGGAAAATGCTAAAATCTCCATGTCACCCAGTCATTCTGAATGTTAAACAGCAGACAACTAAACTGTTTTTGGTGAAAACTGCATTAAATGTTCTATCATTGTGAACTTCAACATGTGCAATATAGAATAGAATCCTAAAAGAAGTTTGCTCAAAACTGTGAATGATCTGTGATAGATTGATGCACCCAAGACTAATATATTTTTGCACCAAGAGTAATTAAACTAATGTTTCTTGGCTGACCACTTGTGATCGCATCACCCTTGCTAGCTTGATATTCCTGGGAAATTGTACATGCATATAATTTGCAGGTGTCAGCCAGCCGCAATCAATCCGTGTGAGATTCGTGGAGAGGGGGGATGTCTGAGTTTCTTTTTACACACAAGCACATATTCTGAAGTTCAATAGAAACTAAATGCTCAATCTATTCACAAGCATCCAAACCTCCATATTTGCTCAAAATACAGTTTCAACCCTCCGAAAACATGTTAAAACGGAAGCTGATACCATCAGATACTGAAAGAGGCAGTTCCCCCTATCCAGAATGAAACAGTGACTCTCAATTCAACCCAGATTAACACACACTGATATTTTTTGTGAAGGCGCTTTCTCTGCTTCAGACTCAACAGGAAGCAGCCGTTTGCGTCCACCCTGCTGGTGTGGAAAAGTGTTCATGCTGTTTAGGCAGATATGTCTGCTGGGACTGTTTTCAGCTTCATGAAACCATCTGAGAAACATTTGCTTTGGATGAACAACACACCTGGTGCATTTTACACACACAAACTCCCGTAACACTTTAGACATTTAAAGCTTCCCACACCAAAACAACCTGTAATATTAGTACAGATTCATTATCATTAACATACATCTTGGTTACGACAAGAAGAAACAAATTAATATAAGTGAGAAGCTACGGACTATTTCGTGGAAGTATGATCACAGTAAACAAATTTGCTGATCCAGAGAATGCTATCATATATCGTATAGTTATGACACTATTACAATTATTTGAATTATCACAGAAGTACTGGAATAAACGTTTCTAATTCGGATATGAAAATAACTTGACGCTTCAAATAAAGATTGTATCGATTACATCTTTATGGTTGTCATTTATTTAAGATTATTTCAAAAATGCGGATTCATCCAATAATGTCTTTATGAATGAGTCATTGAATTTTGTCAGAACATCTAATAAATCACATTATTTTGTTTACTATCACTATCTCTAATTTTAACAAACTAAATTCTGAATTTTCCAGTGATTTATTGTCTTTTAGTTTTTTCTCCCAGAAATCCCATACAACACAATGAGAAATCCGAAAATACAAGATCCAATTACCTGTGATTAAACAGCAGGAAGTTGTTTGGTCTCAAATGTCAAACACACAGTAATCAGCCTCTCCATATGAGAACTGAGAAGTTATTCTACATGCACTAACTGTAAATGATTCCTCACAGCTACAACCTTTAATTAGCGTTGTTTTTTTGTAAAGGCAAGCATATTATGATTACTAAGGTGTATATACTGATGGGTTATTAATATTCTATCTGAACACATCCCTAATGCATATGAAATGTCAGCATGTAATTCATCCAGAACACTTTGTGATAAAATACCTCAAATTTATTGAGAAGAGTGATTTTATAAGTGATAACACTTATATTTTTTGATAAATCGACCCAAAAGACTTGCATTTCGCAATCATGAATGCACAATAATTTGCTTCAATCTTGAAGTCATTAATCAATTATGGCTAATAACCGCTTTAAAATTTGCAACCCATTTTACCGTCATAATCTGAGGGCAGTTGCTTAAACAAAGCCATTAAATTAAGATTGTGTTGTAAGAGCCAGTATGACTAACTAGCTGTTACCATGCACACATGCTTGTATAGTGACTGTATAGAGTATACTGTATATAGATTTATACATCATTTATATTATATATAAATATATTTTATATATAAATTATATTTTTTACTTAAATATACATGCATGTGTGTGTATTTATTTCTCCATTCCATATTCCATATGTGTTACATAACACATATATTATGTAAACACAAACTTTTATTTTGGATGCGATTAATCGCGATTAATCGTTTGACAGACCTAAGATAAATGTATGCTACTATTTGGAGGACCAAGGTTTCAATTTAATAAATCTCAAACAATCAAAATATTTAAATTTTACCATATAATAATGAGGTTGTTACAATTATTACAGATGCTACCGTTTGTGTTAATGGACATAAATCCATCTGCATCCTAACTCAAGGTACTACTACTGTCAAATGTATGTTTCTAAGAGACAAAACATATTATTAATATTGTAATATTATTAATATTGCACCGTTCACTGCAAACCGAAGTGCCGAAGATACGTGACACAAGTCAGGCAACAACCCCGTTCCATGATTTGAAACAATGAACACATACTAAGAAATACATTTTCTATTAAGATATATTTTGTTAAGGGAAAATTACTGGAAACGTGTAAAGTACACAAGTAGTTCTTGCTCAGTAAAATCGCTTGTTTGGAATTTTTTTTTGGACCCTTGGTTAACTAGCCTGTTTCGAATTAAATGGCAGACTAATCATTGCATAGCTTGAAGATATTAATACATTTAGAATATGTAAACATGGTGCGCTCAATTTTCATGCATGTTTGCAGCCTGTGTTTTGTATATAAAAACTATGCACTCTAATGAGTTTTATCGATTAAATTATTATCGACAATTAATTGATCGTTGATGAATCGTTAGCATCCCTATCAATCCGAAGGTTGAAAGTAATTGTTTTTCTGCATATTTTTGTGCAAAAAAAAAAACTTTAACATTATAAGTGAACCTCAAGGAAAATAAAAAATATCATGTCATTTCAGAAAGTATGACCCCTTCAGAAAGTAAATAGGGTCAGTTTTCAGCAAATAGGAACAGTCCTATAGGGCTCGATATTGCATACCCATTGTGACATTTAAATCCAAGGCAATTTGTTGTAGGGATGGCTGCTGACACCGATGGCTTTGTGCTCTTGGAAGTGTGCCGTGTGTAGTGATCTCAGCAGCACTGCCTGCCAAGTCAGCTCTCCAGCAACCCTCAGAGGTTAGCAGCGGCCCGGCAGAGCCCAGCTATGGCAGGACAATAAAGCGGTTTTCCTCACATGTCAGTTAATCTGCAACCAGTCAGTAAGATCTTGCTAGACACGCAAACATCACTGAGTGGGACGGACACTTTTAATGCAGTATTCTTAGGATTGGTTTTGGGGGTAGACAGACTACTAACTATATTTTAAGAAGCATTTAAACCAACATCAACATTGTTACGACCCCGTCTAGACATGAAACCAAAATGTAGTTTTTTTCATTTCCTTAAAGGGTTAGTTCACCCAAAAATGAAAACTATGTCATCACTATGTCACAAGCCTGTAAAACCTCCGTTCATCTTCGGATCACAGTTTAAGATATTTTAGATTTAGTCAGAGAGCTTTCTCCTGTGAAAAAGTGTACGGTATACTGTCCTTGTCCAGAAAGGTAATAAAGACATCATCAAAGTAGTCCATGTGACATCAGTGGGTTAGTTACAAAGTTTTGAAGCATCGAAAATACATTTTGGTCCAAAAATAACAAAAACTACGACTTTATTCAGCATTATATTTTCTTCCGGTTCTGTTGTCAATACGCATTCAGTGACGCTGCTGAAATGTATCTGGTGCGTCCGTGTATTCGGGTTCAAATAAATAGGCTATAGCTGGGCAAAAAAAAACTGCAAATCTTCCTCTGTGTGGAAATCCTTAGACATGTTTGCGAATAGAGCCAGACCGATAAAGGATTTTGTAGTCCGATACCGATACAAATATTTATTGGTTTTAAAATCCGATATATCGGCCGATATTTTTTCTTAATTATTATTTCAGAAACACGCAACAAATTGTAAAACATACATTTTCAATATAACAGGCCAAGGAGAGATGATACGTCTCATTGCTATAACCGTCACGCGTTATTAAAGAAATACTTCAGTCACATTGTCAAAAGTTAAAAGGACTACACTGTAACAACATAATGTACTAGCTAATTCTGCTTCATTCTCGGCTTATTTAACTGCAGCAAAACTGGACATGATAGTCACAAATTTTGGTAAAATATTCATTATCAAAATATGATACAAAATATTCATTTATCGGCCATTATAACTGCCGATACCGATAATTTGGAAAATGTCTAATATCGGCCTGCCGATATATCGGCGAAGATTTTTTTTGTACAGCGTGCGTCTCTCTCAGACTGTAACCGAAGCTCGGACGCACCCGATACAAGTCAGCAGTGTCACTGAACGCGGATGCACAACAGAACCGGAAGACAATACAATGCTGAATAAAGACGTAGTAGTTTTGTTATTTTTGGACCAAAATGTATTTTCAATGCTTCAAAACATTGTAACTAACCCACACATGTCACATGGACTACTTTGATGATGTCTTTATTACCTTTCTGGACAAGGACAGTATACCGTACACATTTTCAACGGAGGGACAGAAAGCTCTCAGACTAAATCTAAAATATCTTAAACTGTGTTCTGAAGATGAACAGAGGTCTTACGGGCTTGAAAAGACATGAGGGAGTGTCATTACATTAATGACAAAAAATTTCATTTTTGGGTGAACTAGCCTAACCCTTTAACATATGTTCTTGGTCTTAATAATATATAAAACGATTCACCAGTGCCGTGCGTCAGTTTTCCTAAAGAAAACAAAATGTTGCCTTTATAACCTTTTTTTAAATTTAATGATAACTTTCTCCTATTCTGTAACAATTTTCTTAAGCCAGATTTCCAGAATTGCTTCTTTTTTTTTAAGCAAAAGTAGATTTAACATGACACTAAACAAACATCAACCAAGAACAGAAAAGAAAAAGTGTTGAAATTAAAATAGACATCTTAGGTTGTAATTTGAATTTAAAACTTGACTGCAATACATAAATGCAGCAAATGTATTGTATCCTCTGCAGTAGGTCAGAATCATAATTGTGCAGCTCTACTAGAGTTAATCTGAAGCTTATTTGAGTAATCATCCTGTCACATTTGCAAAACAGGACCCTGGTCTTCATTAATAATGCATAATGTGTTTTCATTGTTGACATCATTGTAAATCGGCCATTAAAACTAATAACAGCTCATCTCTCAAAGTAAATGTAAATTAAACATCCATCCACAGACACATTTGCATTTCAAAATTTACATCTAACATCAACACAACCTGCTTGTTGTGAATATGCACAATTAGCAAGGTGAAGTGCATCCCGACCCGCACCGCTATCACAGATGAAGGGCTCAATACTTCAGTGACGCATGAGACCCGAGAGGTGGGTTGACAGAATGGATACAGCGCCCACATCTACCCCAGCACGCCTGGCACAGGCCCATCCCATCCGACTGAGCCAATCTCAGCCGATAACGTCCATCAGTCTAAAACCTCATACTAAAACCTCCCATAAAGCCAGCCATCTCAGCCAGAGAGCCCAGGCCAAACTAATCAAACACAGCCTGCCACCTGCATTTGGAGATAGGGAGCGATTAATGACACGGCTGTATTCATCACATCAGTCCAGCTTTATTCCACCTGGCATTTACTGCAGGAGCTGGACAAAAGGACCAGCATAGTTAACAGTGACCAAGCATTATACTATCAAAAGTGTGATTATGCTCAGTGAGGACTAATATAAGCATGTATTGATATTAAAAAAAAAAACTCTTATGTGGAATATAGTTGGGACATATTTATGTATAAGTTAATGATGATATTAACAACTTGAAGATTGGAGTGCAATAACTGAGCCATTAGAAGTGCACTTTTAAAAATATTTTACTACAATAAATGCATGACACTTTCACATTAATAATCAATCTGTACAATCACCAAGCTGTCAAATACTCCAAATAACAAACTTCAAAGTAATTGTAAATAATGCGCGTGCACACGTACTACATACAGATGATTTCTAAAAGAGACTGGAGTAATGATGCTGAAAATTCAGCTTTGCATCAAAAAAAAATGTATATTTGAAAGTATACTTAAAATAGAATACCATTATTTTAAATTGCGATATTTCACGATATTACTGTTTTTTCTGTATATTTGAACAAAAAAAGGCAGGCTTGATGAGCAAAGAGACTTCTTTCAAAAACAATAAAAATAGTCATGTTTTCAAACTTTTGACCAGTACTGTAATATTTATGCATCTATATAGGCTAACAATAATAATAATAATGTGTTTGTGTGTGTGTGTGTGTGTGTGTGTGTGTGTGTGTGTGTGTGTGTGTGTGTGTTTTAAAATTGTAATAAATCCAAACAAAAGTGCAGAGAAAGTCACTGATAACAGAGGACTAACAATCTAAGTCAACTTCCCAGACATATACTGTGTAGACCTAAAGATCATATTTCCATATTTGAGGTGCAGAACGAATCTTTTACCACAGTATCAGATTGCAGGAATGTCTAAAGATAACGAATATTTAAAACAATAACCAGAAATCTGAAAAAGAGCAGTGTTGACAGACAGATCAAGATCACGTGATATGAGCTTGAGGGCACACCCGGTTAAGCTTTAATATTAATATTCATGAACCAGGCCTTCGCCATAGTAGGATTCGCCACCCGGTAAACAGGTGTAGTTTTTAAAATAATTCCGATTAAAAATGCCAAAGTAAATGAATATTTATCTAGTTGTGTTTCGATTTCAAACTTAAAAACAGCACGTTACCTGTTCAACAATCTTCTTGTATCTTTGAGTGGCTTGTTCGATCAAATCCCGTACCATCCAACTGTCTTTACACGGGACGACAACCCTCGTTTCCCCGAAATTGACCGTGACTTTCATCTTAATTCGCTCATGAAACGTTCAGGTATCCTCGTAGTTTGTTTATTACACAGTTTCTCTTAAAACCAGCGCCGAAGAGTCAACAGGTGTCATTGGTCAAGTGTTACAGGTGATGTTCCTCCTTCTCTTTAGTGTACAAATAAAGTCTTCAGTAAGGCAATATTAATCCACGAACGGAATAATCGTCCAGTAAACACATTCCCAAACCACACTTTGAAGAGAAAGACACAATCCTGGATGACAGAGAAAAGTCCTGATGTGTTTTTTCCAGAGTTCACGCGCGCGCTGAAGTCCAGAGTGAAACCGGAAGCGGCAGATAGAGCAAAACTATCGTGATTGACTGACAGACAGCTTTAAACTCTCAGTTCCCTAGAATAATCACTGCGGAGAGAAAGATGTGGCCTATTTACAGATATGAATGACTCACTTGACACAGAATGAATAAGTAGCCAACTAAAGTTATAGTGAATCTCACATATTAGAAAATAAGATAGAAATAGAGAATAGAGAGTTTCTGACAGCATGAGTAAACTATCATAATGATAGATAGATAGATAGATAGATAGATAGATAGATAGATAGATAGATAGATAGATAGATAGATAGATAGATAGATAGATAGATAGATAGATAGATAGATAGATAGATAGATAGATAGATAGATAGATAGATAGATTTATAAATGAACCTTTCCCGCTATTTTGCAGCAGAGACTTTAGTACTTGTGCAGAAATTGATTACAAAAGGAGTAGTTCACTTTAAAAAAAAAAAACTTTTGCTGATGATTTACTCACCCCCATGTCATCCAAGATGTCCATGTCTTTCTTTTTTCAGTCGAAAAGAAATTAAGGTTTTTGATGAAAACATTCCAGGAATTTCTCCATATAGACTTCAATGGGAACCAAACGCTTCAAGGTCCAAATGTGAGTTTCAGTGCAGCTTCAAAGGGCTTTAACCGATACCAGACGATGAATAAGCGTCTTATCTAGTGAAACGATCGCTCATTTCAAAAATAAATAACAAAGTTTAAGTTTTATAAGCACAAACGCTCGCCTTCTGTGATGCACGTTCGTAACTCTCCTGTTCAAACGCGTTCATCAAAATTAACAAATCTTTTTTCGAGTCATGACTCGAAGGGTACAAGACCCTTATTCATCGTCTGGTGTCCTTTAAAGCCCTTTGAAGCTGCACTGAAACTCTCATTTGGACATTGAACCGTTTGGTTCCCTATAAAGTCGGAGAAAATCCTGTAATGTTTTCATCAAAAACCTTAATTACTTTTCGACTGAAGAAAGAAAGACGTGGACATCTTGGATGACATGGGGGTGAGTAAATTATCAGCAAAAGTTTTTTAACTACTCCTTAAAAAGGAAAGCTACCCTGAGAATGTTCACTGCATGAAGTAAAAAGATTAATGACTAGCCTGTGGGTGTAAATTACATGTACAAAGTGCATCTAAATTAAAGAAGACTTCCTTACTTCCTGTTTGAAATATTAGTTCACAGTCCCCAGGCCTTACTTTGCAACTACATATTCCAGTGACAATGGGCTATTATCAGAGGACTATTGTGTGTCCCTAGTGTTTCATTGACCCAATTACACTATCAACCTCTCCAACCTTCTTCTACACCCTTCTCATCAGCCATATACATGAAGATAGTGATGTGACAGCTTTATTATTCCCACAGTTTGATTGAATTTAAAATAGCATTCATGTTCTTAGTTTAGATGAATAATGCACATATTCTATATCGCTCCCCCAGTTTAAATAAAATATATTTATTTTTTCATTTTACCGACCACACACATTTGAATATTTGTTAACATCAGGGCCTACGTTTAGACAAAGTCTGAACACTTAAACCTTCTTATTAGCATTGAAATGCAGTATAAACACCAATGTGACAACAATACGCTTGATAGTGAACTGCTTTAGTCCGGGATCGCCCCATCATTATAACAGGAGATGCCAAACTCTGCCATCTGGAGGAGTGACTGTGCCAGCCAAAATCCTCTTGTCTCTTTCTGATATCCAATTTTTCATATGCAATTCAACAACAGATTTAATGCTATAGCCTCACCACAGCCATTTGGAGAAAGTTATGGTTTATAATCCCTTTCTTCGCCATAAAATATAATGGGGAATGTTTTTGGAACACTCATTTATTTAGGAAGGGTATAGATGGTCTCACAGTACATAAGGTTTATGAGGCACACATTCAAAGTGAGTATGACCGATGTGCCAGACATCAAAAATACTGCTTCGCCAGCACAGAGGAGTTAATGGAGCTATCCGGTAACCATTATAACTATAAAACAGCATGCCTCAAATGCTCAGAATTGTTTAAGTAAGAGAGCATTAGACAAATCTCAAGGGTATCAAGATACTAGTTAACATGATGGTTATAATCAGCGCTAACATAAATCAACTATTCTAAGGCAATTAACTTCGCAAGCCAATCAAGTGCTCTCATGTGTGTCATATCATTTATAGGTATGCACAAATTAATTTATGTTGTTTTCATGCCTGCTGTAGTGATTAAGTAGAGGCCAACATTAAGTGCAAATAGATTAGAAATATTTTTTTATTGTGCAGTGAAAAAGTGTGCATGTTACAGACTACAAAGTATACAGCCTACAGACTGATTTACAGATTTGTAATTTTTTTTGTCAAATCAACTTAAATGATTTATATAGTTAAGATAACATAATATTTTGAGTTTCTGATGATTAAATCAATCTCGTTCATTGTATTAATTTTGAAATGTGAAAGTTGAAGTTGGGTTAAACTTTGAAATTATATTTTTTTTTTAACCCAACATTTGGGTTTGTCCATATTTGACCCAAATTTGGGTTAAAACAACCCAGCATTGTTTAGAGTGCGCAGTGTTTAAAAAAAACTTCCTTGAATAATTAAGTAAAAAGGAAGCGTTACATGTTCAGTATATGCTTCCCTTTATCATACATCATTTTTATAAATATCTAACAGAAAAAAAGAAATAAGCGACAGACCAAAACAACAAGGAAGCTAATGTTTTCTTCATGGCTCTGTTGCGGGAGAGTATAATACAATTTTACCACTCTCATTTTGTGTGGCGGCAAAGTATTCATTTCACGCTTATAACCTCGTCTAGTGTTTTAATTGATTGGGCTTGATTAAATGCTTATTGCGATTGCACTGGCAAGTCTGAAAGTAGTAAAGAATTACGACAGCTGCTAGACAGTGAGCATCATTTCATAGCTCACTCAATGAGTTCATGGAGAGGGCAAGAGAAAGAATGAGGCTCGCTTTTTGTTGAAGAAAAGCTGTTTATCTTTTCCTTATTGTGAAATAATGTGCTCAGGAGGGAGAGAGGGATGTTTGTGCACGCAAAAATAGCTTGTTCAAACGAATGATTATTTCATGTCTTCAGTTCTTTATGGTTTGCCTTCAAGTAAGAGAGATTATTATACACTGTTGATAGAAAAAAGAGGCATATAGTTGCTGTAGACCTTCTTTGAAGTAAAAAATTATTATTTGGCGTGCATTTTTAATCCAATTGTGTACAAAAACTATTTGTGTCTTAGCTCTTTAAAGCTATTGTGTGATTTTTACCTCCATCTAGTGGTGAAAATGTATATGACCATCCATTGAATATTAGTTTCTGTTCCTCTCAATTCCGATTTCGTTTTAACTCCTACGGTGGCCAATGTAGTCCAAGATTAACATGGCTTCTAGCATAGATATAGACCTCACCTGGGGGTTCTAAGCATGCATCAAAACCGCCGCCATCTTGGAACAGGGGTCTTGTCATAGGAAGTAGCTAGGTAAAGCTGCTATCTCTGCCTTTACTTCGAATTCATTGATGGTGGCGGACTTTTGTGCAGCGTATGATGTTCACGGATGAAATCTGATCTAGGAAGAATGTTTCAAAAAAATAAAAAAATGTCTTTCTGGAATCAATGATAAATACATGTCTGACCGTTGGAGCTAACCAAAAAAAACAAGAAAAATCGCATTCATGATGATTTATGGTGATTTTATTTGCGCTAGACCTGTGCCTAGCGCAAATATGCTGATGCATTAAAGTGGAGGGGCTCCCCTGTTTCAAGATGGCGGCTCTATTGACGCATTCGTTCCAATGAACTGCCGTATCCAAGGTGAGGTCTAGTGTATATATCTATGGGCTTCGCTTCTAGTGCGACCTCGTGTGTGTTAACTCAAATGTAAACGCGAAAGGCGAAGCTTGAATTAAAGGGTATGTCCCTCTTTGGCTAATGTACTTTCAAGATGGAGGGGCGACATGGCCGTATGTATTTTCAATGGCATATTATACACTCACGATAATACTTTATTACTGATACGAAGTAAATATACATTAATGAGCACATATATTTTTGAAAGAACTAAGTGTTTTTAGCTAAGAATAAACACAGTGTAGCTTTTAAAGTTCTATCAAATAATGAAATACAATTTTGTATTAAAAACAGAGTATTACAATATGTAATGTTACAAAAAATATGCAAACGTACAGGCACTTAAATGGATCATTGAATCATTAAATAAATTATTCAGTCGAATGAACCTGAGTGAACCAGTTCAGTAATATGAATCACAATCATAAATGCTTCATTTGCAAAATATTGCTATGTAAAAGCATATGCTACTTTTCAAAATATTGGCTTTACAACTGAAAAAAAAAAGTTCCTGCCTTAAATTCTTAAGTACATTCAACTTGGATGTTTAAGTCATTTTAACTTAATTACATTGACTTGCATGAGTTAAAGCAAACTATACTGTCATAACCTATTGATCATATATATTTTTTTTACATTACTTTTATAATGTAAATATCATTTTCACACAAAAATTGCTAGTGAGTTTCACAAAGTAGAGACTAAAATAGTATTCTCTTGTAAAACATACTCCAGTAATCTTTGCAGTGGGATTTAGTTTGAAACCATTTCACTCAGAAATTACTAGAGAAAAAAAAAACTAATAACACAATGAATTATGGTAAATGTGAAAAGTAAAACACTATTTTCTAGTACAATAATCTTACTTGTGCAAAAACATTGAGTATGCTAGTATGCTAATTCGAACATAAGCATAGAAGGTGTATTGTAGGGTTGGATCATTGTTGACTTTGTTTAGCACTGTTGTTCATTAGTTCCTCCTGTTTTGGGTGGAACTTTGTGGTTTATTCTCTGTGAACCTGGTGAAGCAAAGGGAACAGATCCGTTGAATACACTGTGTGTCTGTTTATAGAAAAGCAGCTTCCTAAATTTTAACTCATGTCGAGGAGATTTTCACTAGACATGACTTCCCCCATGATGCAGTTCTGCTCTCCTTATCTATAACCACCAAGAGAGATCGTTTAGACTTGTGAGAAATGAAATACAAGGCCTGTTTTAAACTTCCCGGGTCAGTGAAACCAAATTATGAGGTATTAGAGTACAAGATGGACGCTTGTTTATCATGTAAATTCTTCATGCATGGTTGCGCTCCACATTCCTTGCATTGGTATGCCTGCACATGACTTGCTTTGCATTCTATACGGGTGTATTTGTATCTAGTGTGTGTGCAGAACGTTTGAGCACACACAAACAAACAAACCTGATTGCATTTTCAGAGGTTACCTTTCCTCTGAAGATCTTTGTGGACATTGTCTTGGCTCTTATTCAATCATTCTCATCAGCCTCTCCTCCACATCTGCCCAGTATCCTCCATTTAATCCATCACAGACCCCTACAGAGACCGTTCACTTTGCATGAGCAGAAGACATATTGTTTTTGAGGAATATGCTCATTATACGCACAGTTATGGCCAGGGTTTGGATGTGTCAGGATATGACAGGCTTGTGCAAACAGACGGGATTGTGTCATCTGTTTTCATTGCCTAATCTGGTCTTCGGTGGGTACCAAGCGATGTTTTAACAATCCTAAATCAATTTCCACCTCATAGCCAAACAGCAGACGGGGTTTCCAGATCTGTTTGCCTTGAACCCACCATGTCTGGAATGAGAACAGCTTAGATTCAGCGGTGTATAGATATGGGATATAAAGAAGATCTGTTGGTTCCCTATCGAACTCCCTTTTTTATTTCAATTTGTCTTTTACTTGTAAGAGAAACATAATACAAAGTTGGTACTTGTGTGTATATATATATATATATATATATATATATATATATATATATATTAGGGCTGTCAAGCGATTAATCACGATTAATCGCATCCAAAATAAAAGTTTGTGTTTACATAATATATGTGGCTGCATTTATGTAATCAAAAACACAGCACAAAACATAATTTTAGAAATATTAATATATCAATTTCATTATATATATATATATATATATATATAATTTTCATTATTAAATTTTCTATTTTTTTCTGTAATGTCAAAGCTGAGTTTTCAGCATCATTACTCCAGTCTTCAGTGTCACGTGATCATAAATCATTCTAAGATGCTGATTTGCTGCTTTCTTAGATTTATTGGGTCATTTACTGAGTTTTGTTTTTAAAGGTCCATTGTGGGCTCTCAGAGGAACTCATGTGGGCAGCCGTGACAGTGCGCTGTTCCTTTAATCACTTACTCATGAACAAAGCAGCCTTTAAGCAATGAAAACAGCTTCAACCATGTCTAAAGATGGCCAACACAAAGCCCTCTCTGTTCATGACTGATGAAAGTCAAGAGGTGATTGCTAAGGTACAGAGCTACATTTGGGGTTATGTAGGCCTACTTTCTTGACCCCACTGTAAAAGCAATTACAGTACCAGCTTCATTACTTTAATAGCCAAATATATCATCCTTGATCTTCACTGGAAACAAAAGTCCATTGACACCAGTAGCATAGATGCTAAGATGCAGTTCTATCCCAATAAAGTGCAAAAGGAAACTTTAAAGGGATAGTTCACTTTGAAATAAATTTTTGGTATGTTTAAGCTTACAGGGCATCCAAGATGTCTTTGTTTCTGCAGTAGTTTCAATTTTGATATTTTTAGGTCTAACCGTTCGTGTCTATCAGTCATAGCCTATAATGGAGGTCTATGGTCACCACCCCAAAGAGCATGCACAGAAGTCCAAATTAAACATGATTTAATGATTCGTAAATGTAAGTAGGCTACACATTGATGGCCTAAGACATGAAACGAGTGGTTTGTGTGAGAAAACAAACAGTAGGCCTATTTATATAGTTTTTACCTCTTGTAACCACAGCTGCGTCCAAGTTATCTGAGGGTGTGGGCGCGTTGTGGCTGAGCTAACTAAAACATACCAAAAATGAATGTAAAAGTGAACTAGCCCTTTAAGAGAGAGAAATTGAGTTTGATAGATCACTAGTTTGCTGTTGTATAAAACGATCTATATTAAAAAAATACAGGTTTGAAATGACGTGACGGTGAATAAATAATGAAAGAATTGTCATTTTTAGCTTAAAGATTCCATTTCTAATGGGTCTTTTTTTATAGATTTCCCTACAAGTTACATGAAAACTTTTCTTTTTTTGACCTGCCCTGTTGAAAATTAAAAAATGAAGAAGCTAACTAAAATCCTCACACTTTGTAAGGTGCTAAGACAGAAGCGCTAGCATTAGCGCAGGCTTACACCTGTGCCTAATGGATCAAATTAGCGGATTGTCACAAATCTTTCCCCACCTCGCTAGCGTCTCGCTCGCACTGCAATTTACTCTACATTTGGTGAGCTGCTTAATTAAAGTTCATTATGACATGCTAACACTTAGCAAAGAGGGAACAAATCCTGTATGAAAAACTACGGCAATTCTGGAGTGAGCACGACAGTCCTAATTTCCCCACTAATTGCAGCAAATGTCTAACAGCGATTTGGGCGTTCATGAGGTACATTTCGAATAAAAGCAAACAGGGTGCAGCTAATAACGCTAATAACAGGAATTGGCTTGGTGAGGTTGTGATGAACTTAAATTGAGGGAGGAACGGGATTGTTTCACCGAGGGAACAGCTGGCTGGCGTTGAAAACTCGCAGTTTAATATGACTGAATGGCACTGTTCATTTATCACAGTGAAAAACATGTTGGGGTGTGCAACACATGCTCACCACGACCACTGACAACATTACGCTAATACATTCCTCTGCTTTTTGGAGCCAGCTGGATCCTTAAACCTGTCAGAGTAGCTACAATTATTCATTTACCACACCTCACAGAAGCATACTAATGCTTTATTTCTCTTTAAATAGCTTTTAGAGCTGTTTAGATGGTTATTTTGGTTGTAAGAGTCTATGTTGTAGATCACTAAAACAACTATCAATGATGTCACCCTTGCTCAGGTGTTAGTGGAGAACAAAATGAGATAATAAGAGACTGTATGAGATCTCTGCTATATGTTTCTCTGTTACTTAAAGAAGTAGTTCACTTTTAAAAAAAACTTTTGCTGATAATTTACTCACCCCCATGTCATCTAAGATCATTCATCATTCTTTCTTTCATCATTCGAAAAGAAATTAAGGTTTTGATGAAAAAATTGAATGAGTCTTCTCCATATAATGGACTTCAATGGGAACCAAATGGTTCAAGGTCCAAAAGACACTTTCAGTGCAAACTGCAAACTGTTCAAAGGGCTTTAAATGATTTCAGACGACGAATAAGGGTCTTATCAAGCGAAACGATCGCTCATTTAAAAAATAAACAAATAAAGTTTAAGTTTTATAAGCTCAAATGGTCACCTTGCTCTGTTCTGTGATGCACGTTCCTGACTCTCCTGTTCAAACTCGTTCATCAAAATGAACAAATCTTTTTCCGAGTCATTTGGTTCATTCAACAAACGAAATGACTCGTAAAAAGATTCGTTCATTTTGATGAACATTTATGCTGCAGTGCGTTGTATAAATTTGTGATTGTAAATATTAACAGATCAGACAGATTTACGAAGAATTTGAAAGACTTTCATGATGCTAAACTACTTAAACCATCAAAACTTCTCAGCCCCCACAAATTCCTCCGCTTTCAAACACATCAAAAGAGAATTTGTATTGACAGAGATTATGAGACTGACATGTTCTTTCTTTTTGTTTCAACAGTCGGATCACATCCCTGATCTAGGAGCCCCTAGCATGGCACGAACTCTAGCCTCCGTCTTTGAAGTGCTGGCTGAGATGACCCTTAAACGTGCTGAGCGTTCAAAGGAACGCTATGGAAGAGTTCGGTTGACTTCTATAGAGAAAGGAAGAAAGGAGCATGAGAGTCTCAAGAGAGACGAGGAGGAAAGAGAGGAAGAAAAGGTTCAATGAACGAGTCATTATGAAAGGAAAGAGCAGAGGATGCTTTGGTTGATGTTGTTAAACGGACTCCGGATAAAAGGAGCCGAGAGCTCCCTCTGACATGTTTACTTTTAATTGTTGTATTTCGATTAGTTCCACAGTTTCCGATTATGACGCATATCGGGAGTGTTTTGAGCTTCATTATTCAGAGGAAAACAAATTCGTTCAGGTACGAGGGTACGCTCTGAGAACAATTGATGCAATAGCACAGCAATTATATTCTGACATTAGTTTTAGTAATGGGGATATTCAGATTGATTAACAATTATTGCATTTTTTTTCTGCTTAAAGATATAGTTCACTTTTAAAAATAACTTTTGCTGATAATTTACGTCACCCCCATCATGTCATCCAAGATGTCCATGTCTTTCTTTCTTCAGTCGAAAAAAGAAATTAAGGTTTTTGATGAAAACATTCCAGGATTTTCTCCATATAATGGACTTCAATGGGAACCAAACGGTTCAAGGTCCAAAAGACAGTTTCAGTGCAAACTGTTCAAAGGGCTTTAAACGATTTCAGACGAATAAGGGTCTTATCAAGCGAAATGATCACTCATTTAAAAAAAAAAAAATGCTGTACTTGTATGACGCGTGTGACAGGGAAGTTACCAAAAGGGCCGCAGAGTGAACCGATTTGCCCTAAAGGGACTTTGAGTAATCAAAGTATGTGTGTGAATCTCATTATACTCAAAGGAAAGGCAAAATAACTTCCTTCTAGGGTCGCTCTGCCTCATAGAATAGTGGAAAGCAAGATAAAAGCAGCCTAGACGGGTTCATTCAGATCTATTATGAAATAATCTCTTTATCATAAAGCAGAAATAATTCTAGGCAGAAATAACCTTTTCTCTTGTCTCTGTTTGAAGTGTTTTTCAGTTCTTTCCAAACCGCAGCAACGACAAAGAAGCTAATTTTCTCAGCCTGAGAAAGTCTGTCTTGCCCTCTATATCCAACAACAGATCAATTACAATTGAGTTGCAGTAAGCAGGATGTATTGATCTATGATCATAATTTCCATAAATGTCATGAGTCCAGAGGCACAATTGATCCAGGCCAGACTCAAGCCATATATGAGTATTATTTGCTTTATAATGGGAGTCACCATAGTCTAAAGAAGCATTTTGAAATGAAGATCATGTCATGGGAAATAAAAATCAAGCGAGACCTCTTTAATATCTCAAGTGCTTCTCTGTGTTGAGAATTAATGGAGATTAAATGGAGACATTTTTGGTATATCGTTAAAGCTTCTTAATTTTTCCTCTTTTTCTATCCTGCATTTATGCATAGTGGTTGTACTACATTGCACAAGTGCGTAAATAGTTAATAAAAAGTTATAATTTTGACATTGGTGGCAGCTTTAGTGCTGTGTTTTCACATCCTGCTAGCTTTACTGTACTTCTCCCAATGAAATTGCTCAACAACTCCATATCAAATCAATGATGCGTTTTGAGCATATACTTCATTATTAGAGAATGCATTGAAATGTTGTTTTAAATGTTCCCAGGGCGTTCTATAATATTTGACCTCTTTTGTTACTCATCACAAGTGCCATGTTGAAAATTAATTTATTACATTTTTAAGTCATTTTTAAACACCTACACATGCTTTAGGGTGTTGCCAGGTCATTGCTGCATGGTTGCTAGGGTGTTGCTATACAGTTGCTAGGGCATTCTGGATGGATTCTATGTTGTTTACTCACTTGCACAAGTCTATTGTTCAATATATCAAAATCTCAAGTCTATAATCTAAATAAATAGGCTATATCCAACTGTAGGGCTAAATATTAACTGATCACACTTAATGTTCTGTGCATTAATTGTAAGAAATCGGCTTAAGTGAAATGATTAATATTTTGGAATTAACATCAACCAAGACCACACAGACATGATTTTAATCACTCTTTGTTCTTAGTGGACTGATTAAAATTATCCATGGCCCTGTTTCAACATCTACAAAGGAAATCAGTAGATGTACAGTTTCGCACAGTGCTGGTGTGTGAAAACACAAACTCGAAAGGTCAGCAGCCAGTCATTCGACAGCCAGGAAGCTAAAACCTCTCCTCAAGGCTTCAGAGCAAACAGCACGTTATTGTCAGAGAACCATCTTTTCCAAGCCCCGGAGGGAAGTGTGAGATTGACGCTGAAGGCAGTGTGCTTGGCTTTAGCTACACAGTGCCACCTACAGACATTGAACTGTTATGACACTGTTCAATTTATTTATTACATACATTTCCCACTTATATTTAGAGGAGGAAAACACAGAGGACAGAATGAGCGTAAAATATGTAGGTTACTGACAAGAATGCTGCAATGTAGGGTGCGTGGTGGTCCACCCTTGACTATTCAGATTCAGTTCAGTGCAGGATTCGTCAGACTGCCTCAAACTGATCAGTCAGAACCGTCAGATAAGACCATTCGTTTAGGTTCATACTGTTTTCTAATTAAAGGGGACCTATGCTATTTTTAAGAGGTAATATAAGTCGTAGGTGTCTTTCCTTACGCCTACGTCATACATCGGGCCAGAGTTCACACTTCTGCCAGAGCTCGACTCTCGTGAAAGCACATGTGGCCGCTGTCGGAAGCCAGTGACTATAGTTTATAAAGTTTTTCTTACAAAAAAAAAAAAAAAAACATTTTTTATCTTCCAAGGCATTTATTAACTCACTGGAGTTGTATGGATTTATTTTATGATGGATGGATGGATGTGCTTTTTAGAGCTTCAAATATCATTACACTATTCAATAACATTACAAAGCTGGGAAGAGCCAGGATATTATTAATATAACTCTGATTATGTTTGGCTGAAAGAAGAACGTCATATACGCCTAGGATGGGTTGAGGGTGAGTACATAATTGGATCATTTTAATTTTGGGGTGAACCATCATAGACATAGCCAGCCAGACGTCACCTTGGCCACGGCAATTCATTGGAACGAATGCGTCAATAGAGCCGCCATCTTGGAACAGGGGAGCCCCTCCACTTGAATGCATCAGTATCAATAAGTCTAACGGAAATAAAATCACCATAAATTATCATGAATGTGATTTTTCTTTTTTTTTTCTTTTTTTTTGTTCCAGTGGTCAGACATGTATTTATCATTGATTCCAGAAATTTTTTTTAACATTTTTTTTAAACATTCTTCAGATTTTAGATTTTATCCATGAGCATCATACACAGCACAAAAGTCCGCCACCATCAATGAATTCGAAGTAAAGGCAGATAGCAGCATTACCTAGCTACTTCCTATGACAACACCCCTGTTCCAAGATGGCGGCGGTTTTAACACATGCTTAGAACCACAGATATCTATATAAAGGCTAGATGTCTCACTGCGGAGTATTTATCGTCATCACCGGCGGCCATCTTGTCACAGACAGGCTTTCTGGCGGGCTCTGTGGTATCTGACGTAAGAAATACTCTTATCTCGTTGAAATCTTGACGGATTTACAAACGGTTTGGTTTCTTACAAACTTTATTAACGTGGCTATAATTCTGGATGATTATTTATTTATACACTTATTATTCCTAAGTATGCAGTATCATAACTACATCTCTGCCGTTTATAACAAAACCAGACCGTTTGAAAATCGGTAGAAAATTGAGCAAGTTACGGTGATTTAAAAAGTACATGCACCATTAAAACAATGTTACCAGTGAGCGAGCTGCCTGTGACAAGATGGCCGCCAGGTGTTGACGTCGACCTCCATTGGCCAGCAGCGCAGACGAGATATCTAGCCTTTATATAGATATCTATGCTTAGAACCCCAAGGTGACGTCTAGTGTATATGTCTATGGTGAACCATTCCTTTAAAGCTGCAGTCTGGCGTTTTTCCTCTTTGTCGCCCTCTATGTTCAAAATATGCAATTGCAGTCATTCGCGGAATTATCAACTTTATATGAGTTGTACTTCAAGCCGAGACTCCTTCTTTTTACAGATGTGACGTAATGACGTAAAGACATGCTTGAATCTCCCGCGGAAATCCGCCAGTACCACTGGAATTAAAAACACTATTACAAGCTTACCGTTTTGAATCGAGCTAAGGCAAGATAGTGTTGAACTCTGGCTGGTTATGTATTTTCTCAAATATGAATTTTGGATAAGTTTTAACCCCAAAAAAGCTTTTAAATCACTAACCCACAATAATACTAATGGTTGACTTCATAAACACCCCTAATTTTTTGTGAGATCTGCGCCTAGTCAACCCGGTCTCATCCCAAGACGTCATATAACTGACGTTTTGGGACGTCTTTTGACCATACGTCAATATTCGCCTTTTTAGGGCCCCCTTAAACGTCGGTAGATGAGGTTATGGGATCCTAACTCTACCCCAGACCTAAACCTAACCCGTCACCTAACTGACGTTAAAGGTAAAGCGTCAGTTGTATGACGGCCCGGGATCGCCATCTAACGACGTTTAAGGGGGCCCTAAAAAGGCGGATATTGACGTATGGTCAAAAGACGTCCCAAGACGTCAGTTATATGACTTTTTGGGATGAGACTGTGTTAGCCTACTACTTCCCCTGGTCTTTCCCTAATGTGACAAAGACAAACTACCCTCCCCTGCTGTGTAGTTCTGTGGGGATAAAGACCCAAACACTCAATCTCATTAAAAATGGGGTTTTAGTTTTACACTGTGTCACATACTACACACTACAATACAACATAGTGTTTCTCAGTGAGACAGCTAGTCGCATCATGTGTGTGAATTCCAGATGTCAGAGACGGTCATCCAGACCACAGGAATTGTTGAGAATAACACCAGCCTTTCATGCATTTCCATTTTGTTAGCAAATACCGGTGTTGATTTATCAAAGAGAAAGTTATAATGAGATTTCCCAAAGCAAATGCAGATAAACCAGAGAATATATCTTGTGTGTGTCCCGGGGGGTTTAATTACTGCAAAATCACACAATCAGACATGATGGATAACTGGCTGCTAAATGTGTTTGGAGTGCAACTTCACAAACAGTAATGCAGTGAAATGAGGGACTGTGTAATTGCCTCTGAATGCGCATATATTTCGATGCACGTGAGAGTAGTTTTCGGACTCAAAATTACCAAATTACCGCCAGTCATTATTTCATTCACTGTCACTAAGCATTACTCTATTTTTCCATCTCTATGCCATTACCTTGATTGAAAAATGGTAATGAAGATGCATAATAAAGAGAGAGCTAATATTGTGTGGTCAATAAGAATAACCTAATAAAGGCAGTAATGTCCTTCTATGATGCTGCGGCACCAGAGAGCTGAAGTTTATTATCGGAGAGATGACTGAATTACCTTTTGTCTTTTGAATGCAGTGGTGACTTGTGCGAGGTCATTGTTGTATGCCGTGGCTCATGTTTAAAGCGGCACTATGACTTCCAAAACCCCTGAGATGGTACATCGACTTACAATAGGTTGAATGACAGGTCTGCCATAGCCTGACGGGGTCTGTATCGCTTTTACTGGCACTCTGTAACTTCAGGGAGTGGGTAGGAACCCGAGGACAAAAAGAACTACAAAATTCGACTGCTTTACAGCATACGTCACTTTCCTCACTTCCTCAAATTCCGACGCGAGAGCCCAACAAGTGTTTTTTTTTTTACCTCTGTATGTTGTCATGGCTGAAGCAGCGAGTAAAACCAAATGTGAAGTGCGTCAGAAACAAAGCGCGCGGGCGATCAAACATTTCTCAGCAAATTCATCCATGGCCCAATGATCTGAGCTGCTGTGTAACTTTATGTCTGTATTTTTACTGTATGTCAACTGTTGTCTTCTAAATTCATAGGTGGAGAATCACATGAACAACAGAAACAAACGTATTAAACCTTGATTAAGTCTCAACCAGCCCAGAGAAGCTTGTGTTGAGAGGTCCTCGAGCACCTCACTCCCACACAATGCTGTTATCTGGAGGAGAAATCCAGCTGCACCTCCGAAATATTTGATGGGCTCAGAGGAGCCTGTGATCATGTGACTCTCTGAGTGCTCGGGCTCTGAAATAACAAAGCACGGGTTAAACAAAGACGAGCGCCGGCAGATGTGTGAGAGCAGAAGGCTTCGGAGCAGTCAATAGACACGTAAAGCTGCCCGATTCACTTCTCGCGGTTAAACATTTGTCATCCGCATCCACTCAGAGCCAAGCTCTTGGCAAGCTTTCTTTATCGTTTCTCAGCACGCTGCTGCCACACAAAGAAACACACCGCTGAAAGCATCGTGTAGATTGCCGACCCGTAGGAAGGATCACAAATGAGATCTTTTTAGTCTCGATTGTTTCTCCTTACCAGATATGAGATTACATGGAGATCAAATGGAGACTTTTCCTTTAAAGGAGTAAAAATAAAAGTCATTGCAATCATTTTTATTTCATGTATTTATTTCCTCTGGGTTTCACTGCAAAAAAACGCCAAACTGTTGGTAGCCTAAATCAAGTCAATGCTGTTGAATGACACTTGACTAATTAATTCATATTGTTACCTTAAGGTGGAATTTAATCAAAAGCACTATCCGTAATTTGTATACTAATTCGTAATCATCTCAGGTCCCTTTAAAACCAAGGGGTTAATCCATCCTCCGGAAACTGAAGCCTCGCGGGAGCCGCTGTTGTAGCCGACCATCACCTGCTGTTAGCATTCCATTGACTCCCATTGATTTTGGCGTCACTTTGACAGCGAATAACTTTACATCTGAGGCGTCCAAAGACTCCGTTTATCCATTATTTATTTCTAAAGTAACACGACAATGTATAAAAGGCTCCATTACTTTGTATATTATATTTTGGCCCTGTAGAAGCAGTTTTTGTAAAAATAGACTAATGCTACGTTCACACCGGACGCGAATAGCGCATCAAATTTGCGTTTACCACGTCTAGTTTGACGCTTGACCACTTTGTATTAATTTGCGCGTCAAGAGCGAAACTGACGCGCGTAAAATAAAAAGTTTGAAGCGAAATTTACGCACGTCAGTTTCACTCTTGACGCGCGAATTAACACAAAGTGGTCAAGCTTTAAACCAGACGCGGTAGACGCAAATTTGACACGCACACAGATTTGACGCTATGTGGATGTTATATTGACACTAAAGGATGCCATGTACATTGGATTTAGATGAAATTTCAAAAGTGTCACTAAATGACGCCCCAGGTTGTGAACACGTTGGAAATGTAGATCTTTAAAGTTAATTTTACTGCACAAATGTAGAGTTAAAAAAAAAAAAGTGTTTAAAACTACGGATAACCACCTAGGGTGTGCATTATTTTTCTTATAATTCAACGGAAATGTATAATTTCTTATAAATCAATTATTGATTTAATTAATTATTAAATTGATGTGTGTTTGTGCATGTGAGAGTGAGTGATAGAAACAAGAAATTAGTCTCTACATGCTTTCCGTTTAATCTCATTATTGGAAAAAACAAGTGAGATATTAAAGAGATGTTTTTGTGTGTGATTTTTCAAGATTGTATACTGCATATTTTGACAAATTTGGTCATGCATCTGGAAAAGATGCACACTGTGTGCAGAGTATAGATACCGCAAAATTAGCCAAAACATATACTGAATTTGGAACAGCATAATCATACTACAATATTTGCCATATAAAGCAGAAATGATAAGGGTAGAATGCTATTCTGAATTCATCCAGCCTGAAACTCTTCCAAAGCTCTCATCTGCTAAATGCAACATAATTACAGCTGCCGCTGCCCTCTAGTGGTATGACAGTACTCAGAGCTCATTTAGCATGTTTCATAATGAGCAGCTGCTGCCTGTCTGTGTCTGTGGGGAGTATGGGGTCATGGATACCTGCTTCCTGCGGTCCCCAGCAGATGGCCCTTGCTTTCTGGCTCCGGAGTCGCAGACGCCACCGGTCCCATTCAGATCCCCTGGGCCAAATTAGAGGCCATTAATAGAGTTACTCAGAACGGCATAATAGGGTTGATAGGCAGCTCCAACTGATCTGAGACCTGTCCTCTCGCAGCTTCCTCCTGTGTCAGAGTGTTTAGCACAGCATGTCATAAAATTCTGTGAAAGACTAACACAACACACCACCTGATAAACACGCTTTGTGGAGTCGTGAGGGAATCTGCAGTGTGTTTTGTGTGAAAATCTTTTGCAACCTCTGAAAATAGAGATAATTGGGGTATATTTTATTAAAGAATACATTTCCCACTTAATTAGCATATATTATAGTGCACTGGGTCAAATATAGACAAACCCAAATGTTGGGTTAAAAATGTCATTTAAAATGTCAACCCAACTTCAACTTTCACTTTCAACGGTACATTTTTAAACCAACATTGACCCAAATTTGGGTTGAAACAACCCAGCATTTTTTAGAGCGTGGTTAAATGAGTGAAAGAACAACTTTAAAGCACGGTTCTGTGTCTTTTCACAAAGATAAATCTCAAAGAAAATTTTAAATAAAAAAATTTTAGACTATAGGCCTATTTTTATAATTCCGACAAAGGTTATCCACTTGACTTCATGAACTTTTTAACTTTTTTTATTGGAAATTTACTGTAAAAACGCCCTGCATAAACATGATATGAAGTATTACTCATTTTTGTTACAAGGTAAACATCATA
>NW_024121532.1:3964776-3990508 GCF_016745375.1 Pimephales promelas
AGGGTTGGTACAATTGTGAAATATTTGGAAAGCATCTTATGATTTATTCCTGTGATCAAAGCTGAATTTTCAGCATCATTACTCCAGTCTTCTTGCCTGGCTAACGCCAGACCACGTATCATTGAGAATCAGACGTGGTCTGGAAACCACATGTTTCATTTTTGTATTTGAGGCGTGGTTTACGAATGCCCAGAGCCGTATTGGGTGCTACGAGTGTCTATCAAATGCGCCTATACGTAGCTCATAGCCAATCGGGTCAATGATACCAGATGGCGTATGTAGAGCGACAGAAAATTAGACGATGAAGATGACGATGGGTCAGAGATTTAGGAGATTTATGTATACACAAAACGTGTTTCTCAATGTCAAGGATGCTTCCTTGGAAGGACGGTTCCTTCCAAGTCATTTCAGCCCGTTCTCATCCCAAGGCGTCATATATGACGCTTTTGCCAAAGCGTAGACATCCAACATGGCACCCTTTAGCGTCAATATGAGGCGCAGATATATATGGGGCAGAAGGCGCCTCCTAGTGGTCTAACCCTAAACCTACCCATAACCGAAGCATGTTATATTGACGCTAAAGGGTGCCATGTGCGTTGGATGTCTACGCTTTGGCAAAAGCGTCTTATAATGACGCCTTGGGATGAGAATGTGTTGGTAATTTCCTTCAGAGGCTAGACGAGGCTCCTCTTTTGCATTCGGAGAACACGGAGCTAGCAAGCGCACGTCATTGCGTCATTACATCAGTGAAAGGTCCGTTTTTGGCACTGCAAAAATGGTAGCTACTGGTTTGGTTGCTGTACCGCACTGTTTAAACACACTTGACCGTCCTTATTTTGTCTTGTCAGCCCTCATAGAAATAAATAAATAAAAGTAAGGGATAATAGCGAGACGGTTGTTATAGCGAATACAACCCGGCGAACTCTAACGCGAAGCGGAGGGGTCTTGAATCAGCCTGATGGGGTTGTATTTGGTGTAACAACCGCCTCGCTATACATTTTCCCACCTACGTACAACATGGCTACCTACCAAATAAATCAATAAATTGATTTAAAAAGGAGTTTATTAATTTCAAAACGATTATATTACTGGAGTGAACAACTGCGTCCATAGCAACACGATCTAGCTTTTAAAATGCATGAAATGGTAAAATGAGATCAACAAAAAAGCGTAACGTTATATGAAGTAAAAATTTAAAAAAAGTGAATCAAAAGGGAATAGTTTTAAATCCCCCCCTCTGCAAATCAGCTGTATCAAAAGGTAACTTTGCGTCCGCTGCAATGATTCAACATCACATAATGACTTTTGCGTAAACATACACACCACTTTCAAGTCAAGCAACATGTTATCTGCATTTTGAGTTATCCGTGTCTAACGTTAGATTTCAGAGTGATTCCGAGTGTATGGACAGGCCGTTAAATATCCGAGCGAAACGAAGCAAAATGTAGATCTGCATCTGGGGAGCGATAATTTTTTTTCCTAGGATGGTAGGGGAAGACTCGTAAATGGAATTAACCCCAGTGACTGGTATGGTTTAGGGACCGGGTTGGGGTATGTCATTTATTTATTTATACAGTAATGTAACGTAAAGGGATACTCCACTTTTTTTTTGGAAATAGGCTCATTTTACCACTCCCCCAGAGTTAAACAGTTGAGTTTCACCATTTTCAAATCCATTCAGCCGATTTTCTGATATTTAGAAGAATATCAGTAACCAGAGAGTATCTGGTCCCATTGACTTCCATAGTAGGAAAAAAATATATAATATGGAAGTCAATGAGACCAGAAACTGTCTGGTTACTGATATTTTTCTAAATATCAAAAAAATCGGCTGAATACATTCGAACATGGTAAAACCCAACTGTTTAACTCTGGGGGAGTGGCAAAATGAGCCTATTTCCAAAAAAAGTGGAGTATCCCTTTAAGTCAACGGCGTTCATAAACGCGCTGAAAAGCGATTATGCGGAAGAGAAAGATCAAAAGAACAGTGATTTATGTCTGTGTCCTACATCATGTCATAACCCTTACTCCTTTACCTTCTCTCTTAGAGTACTCCATCGCGTTGGTGCTCCTTACTGTTTTGTTGGTTGCAGTCGGAATTTTGTGTGTCGTAATCCTCGGAACGTTGTTTTGCCAAAGACGCCAGAAACTGCACGCGCTGGCTTGTGAATGACAATAAAAGGTGTTTCTAATGAGTGTGTTGTTTCCTTGGTCTTCTGTCGCCCGCAGTTAGTTGGTTAAAGCCCATTAGGTTCTTGTTTCTGTTCAGGGAATCCCATCTGTAGTAAATGACCCATCAACTTTTAAAATTGCTGATGCGGCTCTGTTTACTGGTTTTGTGCTCACTGGTGCTTTTAAAGCGACAAATGTTGGCTACGTGTTTGTGCTTCTATCCTTTCAAAGGAAAAAGTGAATTTCAGACTAGTAGATCTGGCTTTGGATTTGACTGCTCAACCAACAAAATCCGGTAAGAGTTTGACAACACACTGTTCAAAAGATATTTGGAAGAGTTTGTACTGATTCATTCAATTGATCGTGATTCAAATAAATGCTGTCTCTATATTCAATAAAGGAATCGTAAAAATGAATTGTGCTTCCCACAAAAAACTGTTTTCAAATTTGATAAATGTTTCTTGATTATCAAATCGGCATATTAGAATGATTTCTGAAGGACCATGTGACATTGAAGACTGGAGAAGTGACACGCACCACAGAAATTAATTGCAGTTAATTTTTTTTTTATAGAAAACAGTTCTTCTAAATTGTAATAATATTTCACAGAATTACCGTTTTAACTGCGTCTTTGATCAAATAAATGCAGCCTTTATTGGCATTCGAGACTTCTTTCATCAGCATTAAAAGGATTAAAAATTTTACTGATGGATCTGAAAAAAAAATTGTTGTTTTTTTATTATATTTCTCGTCAGGGAATATACCACTTGCATAAAAATGGCTTTTATATTTTGGTGACTGAGTTTTATGGTCCATGTCTTGCATTTGGTGACTGCATCCCTGCACATGGCTCATGGGAACAGGAAGACAAATAGACGTAATTAAAAGGGCCATGAAAGCTATAGGAAGCTTTATTAAAATGAAGTGAGGTATGGAAGTACAATGGTGTGTTTGTAGCCAGCTGATATTGTGTAATATTGGTGTGTTTTACAAGCACATCCATTGACTCGCAGTGACCCAGTAATGAGTAATAAACCACATGGTTTATGATGTGGCAGTTTGCTGCCTTACAAATAGGCCTACCTAAAACAAGATCACGGCCATGCTATAAGAGAGAGAGGAGAGCTCATTCAGGGCAGTTATGATATATTACTATGTTATTGTAAAATAAAATATGCCTTTGACTAGATGATTCCAGATCACAAATATTAGTACCCAAAATAAATGTTAAAAGGAACTAAACTTACAATGCATTTTACGAAATAATAAATCAAAATGACTGAAGCAAAGCCAAATTTGTAATTTACAATTGTTGTTTTTCATTTTCAGGATCATTCTGTTTATAATTTTAACCAGACCAAATCAAGTTAAAAGAATTTAAGTAATGAGCTGACACCCAAATGCATATAATGCTATTTATGATGTATGCTTTTAAAGAATGCAACACTTGTCTTGGCTTTTTACTTGTGTTGGAAATATTAATGGCCTAAAAAGAAGTAAAAACACCTGCAAACATTGCAGAAAATCCTACTTTCAAACTGTATTTTGAAATGTTTTCCATTAAAAAGTCTAAACACAAATATATATATATATATATATATATATATATATATATATATATATATATATATTACGGCTGTCAAGCGATTAATCGCATTCAAAATAAAGGTTTGTGTTGTTTACATAATATATGTGTGTGCACTGTGTCTAATTATTTTATATATATATATATATATATATATATATATAAATACACACACATGCTTGTATATTTAAGAAATATTTTCATTTATATACTGTATATAGATTTATGTATAATTTATATTATATATAAATATAAATATTTTATATATAAATAAATAATATTTTTTTAATAATATTTTACATGCATGTGCATGTTTTTATATATATACAAAATAACTATCCACAGTGCACCCACATATATTATGTAAACACGAACTTTTATTTTGGATGATATATATATATATATATACTGTATAAACTTTGTGTCCATGTGTAAACTATATCTATAGAAGTAAAAAAGAAAAGAAAAAGAAAGAAGTAGGCCTAAATATTATTTTTAATGTAATTTATCTTGAATATGTATTTTTTTCCCATAACTTAGCGAATCTATTCATGTGGTTGTTTCATATGGTTGTATAACAGCCTTTTTGTGTCAGTTTATAAATATATTTATAATATAGAATATGTAAATGCATGAACATGGAAAATGTTTATTAACTTAACTCCTTAATATTTCTGTATTTTTAGCAACTTTCATGTCTTTCTGGATTTGCACTGTGTAATTTCTTTTGTGTAGAGTGTTTTTATGAGAAGCCTTCTATTATCTTCAAATAAAGCACTCTTTCACTGTAAATGACCCTGTTCTTCTTGTGTTTGAATGAGGAAGGTAGACTGACCAAGATAAAGATGACAAAGGCCTCCCGTCATGGAGCGAGACGACCCCTGTCAGAGCTCATAATTAACCCCCTTAATTAAGACCCCCGTCAACAATGAAATGTTCATAATGGAGGAGGAGATTTAATTACCTTTCTCTTGCAGACCAAGATCCAGACACTCAGGAAACAATTAAGTTCCTCTTAGTCTGTGTAATGGTCCTGAGTCTGGGCTTCACTGACCTCCTCTATTAATAACACATAAGATGTCTTCAGATCGCAGACTTCACTTCAGTGTATTCAGGAAATGATGCGGTAATTGTCTTTGTAAAATGAATGAACACAGAGGTCATTTCAGCGGCTAATACTGAATTCTGAGGTGAGGATGTATGGCCGTTTTAAAACGCCTTGCCATAGAGGATGACTTATGACTGGTCAGGGGAAGTTGGTCCTAAATATTAACTGATAAAGCTTTTGATGTATATTAGTAAATGTTGAAATGAAAATGAACTAAGATTCAAAAACGCCCATAACCAGGATTATAGCTTGTCAAGTGTTGTATACAGTGTATAACAAACGTGTCAGAAAAAAAGTGCACTTTCCACACGGTCCCTTACTCACGTGTCCGTCAAGAGCGAGCTTTTGAGGGGCAGTGCTTATTAGAGCGAAGTCCTATTTGGCTAAGTCGTTTAGGAGGTTTTTAATGTGAATTTAATGTGAATCATTAATTTAAGTTTTTAATGTGAATTTTCCATTTTTCAGTGAATGTCTGGTGAATATCAAAAACAAAACTAACTTTACCCCGCTTAGAAGCTGCGCTGAGTGTACAAAACGCACACAACACAATAACTAACAGTTATATTGTGCATGCTATAGAAAACCTAACAGCAAACATTATTAATAATACTTACAGATTGTGAATCGGAGGAGGAAGCTGATCCATATACTGGATAGTGGATACTGAGCCCTCCTTCAGGAACAACCGGCTTGTGAATCCACATTTGAATTCATTTATGTTTTTGAATGATTCGTCATTAAAATGAATGATGAGAACACAAGGTTCGGGCTATACTGTTGTGGTATCGTTGCAAATATGAACTCTGACCACTGATTCTTCACATGCTCGTCCCTGGGCAATGAAAACAGGTGGCTGAACTGTCTTTGCAATGTAGAACCAAGACAGCGTCTTCTCGACATGATGCGATTCAGCTGAAGTATTTGAATGTGTTCTAGACTTCAAGTTCTGTCTGCGCGGGCAGTTGTTGGGAGCGGCCAATGAGCTAATGTTTTGTATCTACGTCACGACGAAACATCTAATGACTCGTTTCAAAAACAATTCATTTCATAGACTCAGAGTCGACTCTCACTTTTGAAAGACAATAACTTTATGTACGGTGCACTTTCAGATATAAATCTTTGCAGGATGTGTTCATTCCCTTATATTCCACACTACATGAACAGTCATTTTCAAAAATCCATGATAGGTGCTCTTTAAATAAGGCTGCATGTTTCAAGGCACTTAAGTGGGCCTTTGACACCCTCAGCACAATGCGAATCAAAGACAGAGCCTGTGTTCGCAAAAGCATAGGCTACTGCTATATACTATACTGTTACAGTAGCTATGTGTAGGAGGCTATATTATGCTCAATAAGTGAATTTTCTGTATGCATGGGATACCCGGATGAAAATGAGCATGCAACAGAGTAGTAGGACACAGAATAACATGCAATGCAACATGATGGACCTTCAAGTAATGGCAGCCATTATTTTTAACACTTCTTTTGCCTCATTATTTGACAGTGTGTAATAAAACAGGCTGTTTCATACTCCCTAAAAATAGTAGGTACTATAGTTGGGTAGTGTAGGCGGTGTCTGCTTCACAAAACAGCCTGTATAATGCTGCCCTCTGCTGGTGATTGAATTAATCCTTTATTGAAAATTATGTCATCATAACTCACCCTCAAGTTGTTCCAAACCTGTATACATGTCTTTGCTCTGCTGTACACAAAGGAATATATTTGGAAGAATGTTTGTAGGAAGAATGGGGCCCAATATCTGTTTGGTGACCAACATTCTTCAAAATACCTTCCTTTGTGTACAGCAGGAAATACTGGTTTGGAACAACTTGAACTTGAAGGTTAGTAAATGATGACTTATCGTTTTTGGGTGAACTATCCCCTTAAAGAAGATTGATTAGACCATCTCAGAGTAAGAAAGCTGCCATCTTTAGAAACGTCTTTAAAAACTTAGAACCTCAGAGGAGAAAGTCATAGTTCATCAAAACATCGTAATATACATACATAATTTGCCCGCTATATTGCTAAATACCAGATTTTTCATAACAACAGAAAAATATACTAGGATAAATGGCAGCAGAGTGATGTCATTGGTAGTATCATGATATGCTAAAGACCGGCAGCACGTTGATGTGATTGGTTAAATGGTAGTAAGAAACCGACGATTTCAAACATTTTTTTTTTCATTTTTAAGAAGAAAATACTCAGCAATTGTGTTGATTTATGAATTTTGTCATGGTTTGTCATCTTAAACCATATTAAAAACACACCATAGACTTAAACAACATTAAAAACTTGATTTTCACCACAAGGGGTCTTCAAAATTATTGATTGAAATATAGAATAAATTAAAGTTAAAACTGTTTTATTATTATTTTTATTATTATGCAAAAGTAAAAAAATAAAAAAAATTATCAGAACCGTTGAACCCCCCCCCCCCCCCAATAAAACAAAAAAAAAATCGCAAAGACGCAAATCTTAGGATGCCTTATTGTAGACATAAGAAAGAACATGGTGTTTTAAATGGATAAATCCCACATATTATTAATTTACAATAAACTGCATTATGTAAACCAACGAGTGATCACAATAAACTTTGATTGGACCATTTTTACTTGCGCTGAGAAAAGTTACACTTACCACGTGACTGCGTAAAGACGGGCGCTAGGACCACGAGGCGTTTGGTTGCCCCGGTGTTATGATTGTGTAATATAATGGATGGTGGTTTTGAACTGCGTGAGTTTCTGACTGTAGTGTAAGGTCATATACAGCAACCACATACAATGACATGTTTTAGGAGCGCTAACATCATCATAATCCATCTGAGTGGATAATCATTCAAGGACGCACGCCAAAGACTAGAAGGATCCCACTGACATTGGAAACAGGTTAGTTCATATCTCACTGGCCTTACACAAGTTCCCGTGGACGTGGTTTCACACGGTAACACTATGGTACTTTGGTTTATGTGGTTGTAAATAACACTTACAAAGAAGTGGAACTGTCATATTCTTTGTACATGGTATAGTAGCATCTATAATGCATGCATGTTTTATTATGGTAGTAAAGTAAGTTTGTCACAACAACACATTCAAATAAGCGTAATAAAACAATGACATTGCGTTATAGTCTAAGGTATTATTATAATGACTGGCTCATGAACATCCTCTACAATAAACTTAGCTTTACGTATTATGATTTATTGTGTAAATTATAATTATTATAAAAAATGTATTATTAGTAAAATTATAATGTTAATCAAGTTTTATTATCGTTGATGTTTTTGTACATGTATGGTAATACTTTGGTATTATTTAAAAGTACCTTGGCGTAACTTACCATATAAATACAATGGAATATGACTATGTTTAATCGTTCTATTGTGTTGAGAATATACTATTAGTTTTATAAAGTTTTAGGATTTTCTTTTTTGTTGTTTTTATTTAAAGTTTTAGGTATATTTGTACATAGGTTTATATATATATATATATATATATATATATATATATATATATATATATATTAGGGCTGTCAAACGATTAATCGCGATTAATCACATCCAAAATAAAAGTTTATGTTTACATAATATATGTGGGTGCACTGTGTATAATTATTTTGTATATATATATATATATATATATATATATAAATAAACACACACATGCATGTATATTTGAGCAAAAAAATATTTATATATAAAATATTTATATTTATATATAATATAAATTATATATAAATAAATATGCAGTATATACATGAAAATATTTCTTAAATATATACAAGCATGTGTGTGTATTTATATATATATAAAATAATTATACACAGTGCCCCCACATATATCATGTAAACACAAACTTTTATTTTTTATTTTGGATGCGATTAATCGCGATTTATCGTTTGATATTATATGTATACTATGTGTTGTATATATGATACCGCCCCTGTTTTTGTGGTCCTGCCACAGTATGTTTTTGTTGTGGGAAACACAAGTTTATTTGGTTCCTCACCATATGTTTTTTCCAGATATTCTTTGTGTGGATCTATCATCATCATCATCATCATGGTGGGGATGAAGAGTTTCTGTGAAGCTGGAGTCTCCATGCAGCAGGTGTGGGTGGATGGCGGTCTGACTCTCTGCTTCTACTTCACCCTGGTGCCGTCCGTCCTCCTCACCCTCTTCTTCCTCTTCGGCACGTTTCTGTGTGTTTGGTACAGCCGCTACGGCACAGACATGGAGCCCAAGTTCATCCCTCGCTCGCGACTCTACCGGCTCCAAGTGGGCCTGTCGGTGCTGCTCGTCCTGCAGGCTCTGGGCTGGATGGTGTTTCGGATCGCTCGCAGCGGAGAGCTGCCGGGATACGTGGTCCTGTACGGCTGTCTCTCCATGATGGGCTGGCTTTGGGCCGTGGCTCTGCTTCGCCTGGAGAGAAGGAGGGTTCTGGTGCGGGACAGAACCAGAGGACACAGTTCGGTACTGTTGCTGTACTGGGCCATGGCTTTTGCGGCTGAAAACCTGGCGTTTGTGTCGTGGATGAGCCCTCAGTGGTGGTGGACTCTGGAGACGGCCGATCAACAGGTACGTGTGTGTTTAACAATCGATGCGTTGATAAACTGTTGTCTAATAATAAATGATTTGCGTATGCAAAATTTTTGCAGTAATGTAAACAAATGGGATTTAAAAAAATCTGTTTATCTACCACTAGGTGAAGGTAATGGCAAACTTCTCATAAACACACGAGTTGCATCAAATTATGCACCAGATTGTTATTAGTGTTGTTATTAGTGTTATTAGTGTATTAGTGTTTCATAGTGCATTATCATGTATGTCTATAGCATTACCTTTGGCACTGATGCCATTGTTCTGACTAAAGTGTTTGTATTTGAAAGGGGTGGCAGATGTAGGAATGCTGCTCACACACCATGACTCAGCATTATGGTAACTTTGTGAAAGGATTACAATACATATTGAGGAACAAACTATGAATGACTCAGCAATTCTGTCAAGTTTGGATGGTCATTAAAGTCATTTTGTGTTTTTAACTAGTAGGCAGTGACAATATTGTTGAGTCATGGTCAGTTCTGGCTGCACTCCTTTTTGGCCTCCTTGGCCACACCCCAACCGTTTAGGTTCGACCAATCAGATAACAGTGTTTGTGACACTCCATGAGGTAGCAGTTTTACTCTGCTCACCCTAGTCTTGCTCTAAACTTTGAATATTGAATGCAAAATTGCATATTTCTAAAAAATTTTTTTTATAAAAATGGCCAACACTTTTGCCAGATTTAACTAAAAGAGCATTTACAAAATTCAAAATTGTCTCGTTAAAAAAAGTTAGGAGAAATATATATATATATATATATATATATATATATATATTTATATATACTGTAAAAGGAGCAAATTAATTAATAACAATTTTATTAAATTAATTTAATGTAATATTTTATATATATATATGAAGAGTTCAGATGCAAAAGCCTCTAAATGCCATTTGAAATTTTCTTCTTTAATGATGATTTTTATCAAACTTCTATATTTCAGTTCAGTAATTTCACTTAAATTACAATTAATAGGTAATTATCATTGCCATTTAAGTGAAATCACTAAACTTAAATATACAAGCTTGATAAAAATGATCATTCTAGAAGAAAATTTCAAATGGCACTTAGAGGCTTTTTCATCTGAACTCTTCATATATATACTGTAAAAGGAGCAAATTAATTAATAACAATTTTATTAAATTTAATGTAACATAATATATATATATATATATATATATATATATATTAAACCATTAATACATCATACATATTTTATATTTAAATTATTGTATGTTTTTTGTATATGCTTTGCTTTAAATATGGGACCCCATTCTAATGATACAGTTGTTCTTATTTGTAACTTATTCATTAGAAAAGACAAATTCAGTAAGACACTGGATAAATAGCAGTCAAATCTATTTATTTATATAAATATATATATATATATATATATATATATAAATTACATATATATATATATATATATATATAAATAAATTACACGCATATATATATATATATATATATATATATATATATATAATAAAAAAAAATTTAAGCCTAAGAAACCATAAAATCTAAAGTAATTTGTTTACATGCTAACGACCAAAAATCTCAAAATGTGAGACATTTTCTGATGGTCTTTACTCTTTACACAATATCAGAGATGTGTAAGATGTGTAGCAGATACAAACAATAGCAAATAATAATCGCTTTGCGCACATTGTTCATTGTAACTGCAGTTGGAGTTTTCTTTCTGGCTGGTGCGATACTTCAGCTCAGGTTTGCTGTTCCTGTTAGGCCTCAAAGCCCCAGGCTTGCCTCGCCGACCGTACATGCTCCTGGTCAATGAAGACGAGCGAGATGTTGAGCACGGAGCGGTGAGACATAAGATGCACTCTGCTGTTGTCAAATCTGCACTCAATCTTACTGTCATAATCATTGATCTCATTAATGCCTCTTTTCAGCCTCTCTTGGGTAATTCTGAGGAGAATCAGTCTACGTGGAAAGACTTTGGGCAGAAAATGCGTCTGTTGGTGCCGTACATGTGGCCTAAAGGCAGTGTCGTGCTTCAGCTGCTGGTTCTGCTGTGTCTCGGGCTGCTGGCCGTGGAACGCGTCATCAATGTGTTTGTGCCCATCTACTACAAGAACATAGGTGCAGAATAAGAGTCTTATTCAGTCATGATTCAATTATTTATGTCAGTAGCCTTTTCTTAGTCTTTCTGGAATGAAATACTCCAGAAAGTATAAATATAATATATATATTATATTATATATATATATATATATATATATATATTAGGGCTGTGCAAAAGTTAATTACGATTAATCGCATCCAAAATAAAAGTCTCTGTTTACATAATATATTTGTGTGTGCTGTATATGATTATTTTGTATATATAAATACATACACATGCATGTATATATTTAAGAAAATATGTTATTCATATATAAAATATTTATATTTATATAATATAGATTATGTATTTATAAATATATACAGAATTTAACCGCAAATAATTCTTAAATATATACATGCATGCATAGGTATTTATATATACAAAATAATTATATACAGCACACACAAATATATTATGTAAACACAGACTTTTATTTTGGATGCGATTAATCGCAAATAACTTTTGCACAGCCCTAATATATATATATTATATATATATAAAATATAAATATAATATATATTATAAATCTCCTTTACAGTGAACCAGCTGACAGATGGGAGCTCTTGGAAGACTCTGGCCACTACAGTGTGTGTTTACGGGCTTCTGAAGTTCCTGCAGGGTGGTGGCGCTGGTGAGGGAACATCACCCAATTTAATGATTTCTCTGTAGCGTGACGGGGAATATCAGTTTGAAACAGTCTGTTTCCGTCTGCAGGTGCGTCTGGGTTTGTGAGTAACATGCGTTCGTTCCTGTGGATTCGAGTGCAGCAGTACACTAACCGTGTGGTGCAGGTGCGTCTCTTCGCTCACCTGCACTCTCTGTCCCTGCGCTGGCACCTGGGCCGCCGCACCGGAGACGTCCTGAGAAGCATCGACAGAGGAACCTCCTCCATCAACAGCCTGCTGAGGTACAGCTAAAATATCATTGATGAAATTGTGTCCTGATGCCACAAACCTTCTTATCTCCAGGTGTTTGCATTTGGATGCAAGTATAAACAAGGTTAACTTTGCGATATTAGTCTTGGATGCAGATAGACATAGTGTGCTTTTACAGTAGAAGTGATCTCAGTCTCTATTTTCTTGAAATATTTTTTTTATTTGGTTTATTCCAACAGCTACATCGTGTTCAGCATCTTCCCCACCATAGCTGACATTGTCATTGCCATTATCTATTTTATATCCAATTTCAATGCCTGGTTTGGCCTCATAGTCTTCGTTTGCATGGCCCTCTACCTCAGTGAGTATCTAAATACATGAACACACACACACACACTTGTCCTCCGTTATTGTTGCCCCCATTTCAAATGATTTGCATTTAGAAATTTGTAATTTTACCTAAAATACCATAGTTGCTCCTTGTCTGGTCTGGTTTGAGTATTAATAGTACAATTGCATTAATGAAAAAAAGATTTATTTATTGCATTGAGTGACACTTGAGCAATATATTGTAATATTATGTTTTTAGTCTTTAAATAAAAAGTAAATACTATAGCTGCCCCTTTGAGTGTTAAAAGTATAATTGGGTGCTGAATAAGTGCCAAATTAATTTATGAAGCACATAATAAAACAGCTTTAATGCATTATATGACTGACAGACAAGAACGGTTTGATCTAAAAATATCAAAATTGAAAATACTGTAGAAACAAAGACGCCTACATCTTGGATGCCATTGTGGTTAGCTAAAACATAACAAAAATTGTTTTAAAAAAGTGAACTATCCCTTTAACACCATACGGCAATCTGCAGGAGTGCAGTTTTGATTCTCCTGATCCCAGGAGTCACTAAAGACAGAAGAATAGAAATATACCAGATCAGCATTTGATTGATTGACTGCTCTTTTATCTTTGTCTCGTTCAGCTCTCACCATCGTTATCACTGAATGGAGAACTAAATACAGACGAGATATGAACACACAAGATAACAATGCCAAATCGAAAGCTGTGGACTCTTTATTGAACTTTGAGACGGTATGTTTTTTTTGTTTGAAGAATATCAGAATATGTGTTGTAAAAAACAAAACAAAAATTTTGCTGTGCAATATAATGAGTGTGATTGAATTATGATATTGTCAACAGGTGAAATATTACAATGCAGAGCGTTATGAAGCGAGTCGCTTTGAGGATGCCATCTTGAAATATCAGGTAGTCTTTTTTTAAGATTGTTTTAAGACTGCTCTCCAGTCCAGATTTCTTATAACGTGTATTTTAGTTCATTGATTATTAGCTCACAGGAATAAATCATAAATACCACTTTTATGATTATATTTAATTTTTGCTCAGGTATCGGAATGGAAGACCAACGCGTCTCTGGCGTTTTTAAACCAAACGCAAAATCTCATCATCGGTTTGGGTCTCCTGACCGGATCTTTGCTCTGTGCGTACTTTGTGACAGAGGGAAAGTTTCAGGTACGAGCGTTCAGGACGACTCATCATATCATTACATTGCCAGAAACTTCTGAAGTTGTTTAGCAGGAAAAAAAAGATTTAAAACGAATTAAAAAGGAATATAAATTTATAAAAAAAAATGTAGTACTTTTATTCAGCAAGGATGCATTAAATTGACCAAAAATCATTGTGAAGTGTATATATATATATATATATATATATATATATATGAAGAGTTCAGATGCAAAAGCCTCTAAATGCCATTTGAAATTTTCTTCTTTAATGATGATTTTTATCAAACTTGTATATTTAAGTTCAGTAATTTCACTTAAATAACAATTATCATTGCCATTTAAGTGAAATTACTGAACTTAAATATACAAGCTTGATAAAAACGATCATTCTAGAAGAAAATTTCAAATGGCACTTAGAGGCTTTTGCATCTGAACTCTTTATATATATATATACACAGTATATATGTGTAAAAAAGAATTAAACAACTGGTTTCAACATTGATATTAAATAAAGATCAATTATTTTTGAGTAGCAAATCATCATATTAAAATGATTTCTGAAGGATCATGTGACACTGAAGTTTTCCATCACAGGAATAAACTACATTAATCTATATTATTTATATTAATTAACAAAACACAGTGTTACAGTATTTGCTGTACTAAATGCAGTCTTTTTGAGCATAAGACCCTAAATTTTTGATTGCTAATGTACATTAATAAATTAGTTCAATACATCAATTGAATTCGGTTTTAATGCCGAGTTTTTCGCGATAATCAACAGCCTATAGTTTGGCTAATGCACTAAATTACTTTATTGCAGTTTCCAAAACAGAGATTTTGATTAATGTTTGAGATTGTGATCTCAATCAGTGGCAAAAAAAGTGTTATGAAGTGCAGTATTATATTAAATAAAATATTATTTTAATGTCTTTTAATACATTTTAAAATAAAATAAGAAAAACCTTTAATAAAAAAAAATAACAAATTTAATTTTATTAAATATTATTTCAATATTGTAATTGTTAATATTTTTTTATGGTCATGTGACATGAACTGGTTGTAACTCGCGGTGGTTTTCCAGGTGGGAGATTATGTGTTGTTCGGAACATACATCATCCAGCTCTACACTCCGCTCAACTGGTTCGGCACATACTACAGGTATGCAGCTTTTTTTTGTCTTGGATAATAGTTTATCGCCCATTTATAGATCACTATTTATATGCGTTTTCAAAAGAACAAAGGTCACAGTAAGCATGTATTTTTCCTTGAACAGAATGATCCAGAACTCCTTCATCGACATGGAAAGCATGTTCAAGCTCTTCAATGAGGATGAGGAAGTGAGTGGAGGAGAAAAGAAGCTTTTGAAGCTTTTGAATAATGAATGACTTTGTTATTTGGGTTTTTGTTTAGGTGAAGGATGATGTCAATGCAGGAAGCCTCTGCTACCGACAGGGGAAAGTAGATTTTGAGAATGTCTTCTTCAGCTACATGCAAGGGTAAGCAGCTTCAGTTAAATGGCTTTATTATTATTATTATTCAATATATTTGACATATGACCAGTATTCTCTCAATAATATGTAACTTTCATTTTATACGATGCGGATGTTTTTGCAGCAAGGAAATTCTCAAAGACGTCTCTTTCTCTGTTCTTCCCGGACAGACGGTCGCACTTGTAAGTCTGAGCTGTTTTATACATCCTTGAAAAGTTGCTGTTTGTTGCATATTTGCATATTATATATAGTTATATATATAGTATTACATAGTATATATAGTATTACATATAGTTGCATATTTTTTGTGCAAATTGATTTGTTTTTTTCTATTCTTTGAATCCCAACAACATTGATTTGAAATATAAATCCTTTGTAACAATATAAATGTTGTTGCCGTCATGTTTGATCTACTTTAAGCATCCTTGCTGAAGTATTTCTTTTAAAAAAAAGATACATATTTGTACTGACCCCAAACTTTTGCGTATATGTTTTTCAGGTCGGACAGTCTGGATCAGGAAAGAGCACCATCATCCGTCTGCTTTTCCGTTTTTATGACGTTCAGGGCGGGTGTATAAAAATAGACGGTCAAGACATCTCAAAGGTGAACCTTGTAATATATAAAAGGCACCCAAACCTGTCCCTACATGGTCCATCACATTTTTTTCTGGGAAGCTCTTGTGCGCTGTGTTAATTCATGCGTCTGGTTGCGTCTCAGGTGAAGCAGTCCTCTCTGCGCGCTCACATTGGCGTTGTCCCTCAGGACACCGTCCTGTTTAATGACAATATCCGGGACAACATCCGTTACGGTCGAGTTGCTGCTACTGACCAGGAGGTGGAGGAGGCTGCCATTGCCGCTGACATCCATGACAAAATCATCACTTTCCCAGACGGTGAGACCATTTTTGGCATTGAAAAAGTAGAATTAGACTGTAGGCAGTGAATATAAGTAGGGGACCTGAAATGCAGACCTTTATATGATGTGCTCCGGTATGATGTTCAAAGTTGATAATCATAATTGATTTATATTTGTAGGCTATGACACTCAGGTGGGTGAGAGGGGTCTGAAGTTGAGCGGAGGAGAGAAGCAGAGAGTCGCCATCGCTCGCACCATCCTCAAAGCGCCTCAGATCATCCTCCTCGATGAGGTACGTCACCAGTGCATTATGGGAGAATACATATACGGTCGTTTTAGGGTGAGGGAATTATCCCAGTTTTGCATGTTTTTATTATTTCTTGTTGGAAGATTTTTTTTACTTGTTTTAGCAAGTTTAGGTTCAAAAGTTTGGGGTTAGTAAGAATAATTTTTTGGTTAGGACCAGTTTTCAAGTACTTTTCATTTTTAACATGGACTAATTTTCTCATCCTCTACCAATAGGCCACGTCTGCTCTAGACACACAGACTGAGCGAAATATCCAGGCATCACTGGCTAAAGTCTGCACCAACAGAACCTCCATTGTGGTGGCACACAGGTAAACACATGATTAAAAGAATTATGAGAGTGTGAAGTGAATGTTGAACAACAATAATCATGGGCCGCTCATGATCATCATTGCCTTTCAAGAGGTTAAAAGAGTTTTTACACATATCGACTACTCCCATCAATTATCACAGTTAATGCATAATTCATAAAACATGTTATTAAAGGTGTAGTTCACTTTTTAAAACTTTTGCTGATAATATACTCACCCCCATGTCATCCAAGATGTCCATGTCATTATTTTTTCAGTTGAAAAGAAATTAAGGTTTTTGATGGAAACATTCCAGGATTTTTCTCCATATAATGGACTTCAATGGGAACCAAACGGTTCAAGGTCCAAAAGACACTTTCAGTGCAAACTGCAAACTGTTCAAAGGGCTTTAAACGATTCCAGACGATGAATAAGAGTCTTATCAAGTGAAACGATCGGTCATTTAATAAATAAATAAATAACAAAGTTTAAGTTTTATAAGCTCAAATGTTCGCCTTGCTCTGTTTTGTGATGCGCGTTTGTGACTCTCCTGTTCGAACTCGTTCATCAAAATGAATGAATCTTTTTTCGAGTCATTTGGTTAATTCAACGAACGAAGTGAACGAATTGACTCGTTGAAGATTCGTTCATTTTGATATACGAGTTAGAACCGGAGAGTCACACAGAATAAAGCAAGGCGAGCATTTGAGCTTATAAAACTTAAACTTTGTTATTTTTTTTTTTCGTTCGATCGTTTTGCTTGATAAGACGCGTATTAATCGTCTGGAATCATTTAAAGGCCTTTCAACAGTTTGCAGTTTGCACTGAAATTCTCATTTAGACCTTGAACCGTTTGGTTCCCATTGAAGTCCATTATATGGAGAAAAATGCTGGAATATTTTCATCAAAAAAATTAATTTCTTTTCGACTGAAGAAAGAAAGACATGGACATCTTGGATGACATGGGGGTGAATAAATTATCAGCAAAAGTTTTTTTAAAAGTGAACTACTCCTTTAAGGTCTTTTATACATTACAGGACTTCTTATTGTATAACGCGATCTATGATGTGCATCTATTGTAGATTGTCGACTGTCATTGGGGCCGACATGATTCTTGTGCTTCGTGATGGGCAGATTGTGGAGAGAGGAAGGTGAGTTTATTCTCTACTATGCTGAACACACATTCCGACTCGTTAATACATGAACTATGCCGTTTAAAGTCCAGTATTATTGCTTGTCGTAGGCATGAGGAGCTGTTGGCGAAGGGAGGGCTGTACTCTGACATGTGGATGAAACAGCAGCAGGTACAGGATTCAGACTCCGCCTCTGACAGCGAGACTAAAGACAGGAAATCAGAGAAACTACAGCCACAAACATCCACTACAGGAACAGGACCCAAGGGACACTAGATACGTGATGGGAACGGCAACAAAACCTGTTTTTTTGTGCATTTTAAGCTCGCCCCGTGCTGTCAGGGTATATTAGATTTATAATTATTTAATTGTATACATTTATGTTTTTGCCAGTTCTCAAAAGTGCCCCATTTTGCTTAGGGTCTTATTTATAAGATATTGAAGTCCTCAAAGTTTATATATATATATATATATATATATATATATATATATCACTCATTTTATTCTAAGTGCATTTATAATGATAAATATCATGGCCATTAATGACAGAAGACTGACAGAGTTGTTGTACACTGTATAAATCCCTCCATATCTATAACTTTAGGCAATACATTGCTGACACCTTATTATGATGAATGTACTTTCTGTTATTTAAATGAATTTCTGTGGTTGCATTGATTCGATGATGCTTCCAATTTGCTGTTTTTTGTAAGAGGAAAACTGCTTGTTATTGTAAATATGCTCATATTCTTTGAGGCATTGTTTAATTTGAAAATGGGTAATTCTATTACTGGCAGCAAATTCTAATAATGCTGATATTTGAATTTCTATACAGGCTAAGATTAATTTGAATGTAGGATTAAGTTATAAGCAAAGGGGAAAAGACCCCTTTCTGACATACTTACTTTCTTAATGCACATTCGTCTGACTTTTTTTTACTGTCTTTATGATCATTTGTGTGGTTAAAGATCATATTTTCTTATGCTGTGTGTGTGTGGAGTGGTACTTACATGCAATAGATTGTAATGTACAACTTCAGTTCATCAAAGGGACAAAGGAGATCACTCACTTTACAGCATTTTGACTAAACTCAGGGGACATGGTTGCAATGAGCTATTGTGATGTGTTTTTAGTCATGGAAAAATGAAAATAGCCTTGTATAAAGTAATTCATTTGTGACTGGCTAAAGTCTAAATAAATGTGTGTTTTATTTTACAATAAAGATAGAGACTTGCATATGTTTACAGTTATTGGTATTATGGTTATTGATCTCTTGGGATTAGTTTTTTTATACGCAATATATGAAATTAAAGAAATGTGTAATAAAAAGTTTAAAAAAGAGCACCTACAGAAATGTAACCATAACAGTTCTGCCTGTTACCAAAAATATCACCAATCACCGGTTTGATTTGCTGAAAACTATAATGGATCATGAATATTAAATACCATATGATTGGACGCTTGACTGAGTGAGGCGAAGATTGGATGACAAAGCAAGAAGAACTTCATGAAGCTTTTGCCATAACAGGACAGGTAAACTGTCATACCGATCTAGAAAAAAATCTTGCAAAAGTAATGTTAACACAAACGCACACATATACTTCTTTCCTCTAGTAGGCGCTTTACGGTCAAAAAGACGAAACACTCAACTCAAATCTATTTGCAAATTGAATAAATTTTACATTTATTTTAAATAAATTACTAATAATGTAAATTACTTGACATATAAATGAATTTTCCATTCGCAATCTGAAATTATTATTATTTTTTTTTAAACGCTTTAACGAGGAATCATAAACGGCGGCTGCGATTGGTCCATTAGCAACAGCGGTGTTTCGTCGTGATAGAAAACACTGATATCAGGAACGACAGCGTTTGAATACAATTTCACACAAAAATATTCACTGTACCTGACATATTAGAAACCATAAATATGTTTGACCCAGAGCCAACGGCTCTGGTTTGACCCAACTTCCGTCCAATAAAAGTCCCGCCCCAGTCAGAACTCACACTAACTGCAGTTTACGCTCCTCTATGCTATTTCTACACAGCTGAGCGCATTGACTTGCGTAACTGTGATTCTGAATCCGTTGCAACGTAACTTATCTGTAGAGAGAGGGCGCCTCCACGACGCCTTTCCTCGGCCTTTCTGTGTTTTCAGTCCTTTTAAATGAACGTTGGAGGGCCAAAATGGATTTTGGCGATTTATTTGATGAGCGGACGTTCAAATTTTCCGACTTTCAAGAGTTTACGGTTAGTATCTTGGATGTTTTTGTTCCGGTTGCGCAGCTTTGGCGGGTGATCGAGACACTCACGCGAGACTGACTGATACAAGAACTTCTGTATTTGATAATGTCTTCCTTCATTTAAGGCCTAAAGTATTAGACTGACAGAAAATGATTAACGTTACTCGTAAATACAGCAAATGTCTCATTTTTGCAGTATGTAAGTGTAACTTTTTGCTGTAACGTTCAGTATTATGCTAACATAGTTCGAGGCTTCATCATCGGCCCAATGTTTAGGTGTGAAGAAACCAAGAAACACGAATACCAGTACTTCTGTTATTGCTTTAATGGTGTTAAGTAGTCATAATATACCTCTTTTAATATTACTATGAAGACAGCTATCTGACATTAGCATGTTTTGTGTTCTGTTCTGATCAGTTCCTGCCAAAACACGAGCATTGGTCAGAGAGAGTAAGGAAACGACTGTATTATGGTATTGATTCTGACAGCCCGTTGGATGCTTTATCTTGTCCCATGACAGGTGAGTTGTTAACTAGTAAAACTAGTGCACACTACAGTAGTCAACATTTGAAGTGGATCAAAAAATGTCATCAAAGTTGTCCTAAGACATGAATAATATGTATAATTGAACATGTATAATTTTCACGAAAGGTTTTGATCCACTTCAAATGTTATGGCTAACAGTGTTTTTATTTCATTTATTTGATCTTTTTTAATGTTTCTGTTTTTATGTTGTAGCACTTTGAGGTCATTAAATTGATGTAAAGTGCGTTACAAATAAAATATATTAATATTATTATTATTATTATTATTATTATTATTAAATGATGACTAGTGCTACTGTGTTGTTGCATTTTTGTACAACTAATGTAATGTCATTTAAGTTGTCTTCCTCCCCTAACTGCTTGTTTTGTCTCCTGTGTTTACGTGGAATATTTCTTGAAACACTTTGAAGTTACGTAATACTTTAATAATTTAATTTAAGTTAAATAATTGTAGATTTTTTTAAACATTTTTACAATTATGTGCATGGTGATGTTTAAATATTTAAGTGATTTAAATTAACAGTAAGATAATTATTATTTGAATAATTAAGTATATATTTATTATGACTTATTTATTCTCCTATTTACAATTCTAAGAGTCTTTAACAAGTTATTTATTTATATTAAATAATTAATTTAGTTTACAAGTCTAAAATTGCACACAGGGGAACATTTTACTCATATTTGTACTTTGTCTTTGCATGAAATTGATTGGGGTCAAGCAAAGTTTGTATATCATACATTGCATTCCTAGATTTGTCCAAGTTTGGGTTGATAGTTTTGAACATACATATTCTATACATATGATGGTTATTGCTAGATTGAGTATACACTTCACTCATAGTTGTATTTATTTCTAGATATTGCGGTGGAACTGCTCCAGAAATCTGCCCCAAGTCCCATAAGGAAACTTCACAAGAAATATGCTGCACATGTGGCCAGGTAGGATTGCCTTATTATTTCTTTGACTTCAAAATGTAATCTCGTCACAATACATACTGTTGTATATATTAAATATTTACTGGATCAATATCAAACTCTTTTTCTTGTTACAGGGAAGCATGTATATCACCTTGCGCTATGATGTTGGCCTTGATATACATTGAAAGACTGCGACACAGAAACCCTGAATACCTGCAACAGATCTCATCCTCAGACCTCTTTTTGATATCCATGGTATTCACATCCATGCTTTATTTTTTTTTGGTTCGCTATTCTGGTCAATTTCAATGATGCTGTTGTTGGTGATAATCATATTTCTCTGAATTTCCAGATGGTTGCCAGTAAATATTTGTATGATGAAGGAGAAGATGAGGAGGTTTTCAACGATGAATGGGGTACTGCGGCCAAACTGGATGTTCATACTGTCAACACTCTAGAGATGAACTTCCTCAATGCGATCGTAAGCGTGACCTTCCAAAGAACTACAGCCATTTAAAGTAGTTGGGCTTGTTTTGTCCTTTTATTTTGCGTATGAATTTTTAAGGCTAATACTAGACTAAGTTTCATTGCTGGTTGTGATTTTTCTATTGAAATTGATTTGAAACAAGATCTTTCACATTTACAGGACTGGAACCTCTTCACTGAGCCCAGTGACTTCTTTAAAGTCCTCAGTAAGGTGGAAACCAGGTTGGTTAACACGCACTTGCTGTGTCATACATCTAATATGATCCTTATACGCTTTGAGTGAACACCCCTACTGACCTCAGCATTTTTGTTCTTTTAAAAAGATCACAGAACATGTTGAAACTGCGCAGTGGCTCCCTTGGGCTTAATGCGGCTGCCCTTTTTAGTCTAATCTGTTTGTCAGAGTGCTTTAAAGTAGCAGTACATTTAAGTTCTGAGTCATGTGCTAATTTTGTTGTTCCAATGTAAAAAGATCAAGTATTTTAATGTGCTCTGTCCCTGCAGCATTGCGGAGCGGCAAGGTATGAAGCGAGGCTGGTTCACCTACACGGATCTCTGCGTCCTGTTGGAGCAAACCAATTGGAGGGAAGCCCTATCAGCCATCTACCAGCACTTTACCAAGGTGAACAATCCTAGCTAAACCCGTATGGGCTCATAAATACACCAAAAAAGTAGCACATATAATATAAGCACTTTATTCCTAAAGCATTATGCTATTTGCTAAAAATCTTCCCCATATTTGCACTCAAATCTTTTGGCTGTTTTGACATCAGTGATATTTCACATTGGGTCAAGAGAGAAGATTTTGAGCAAATTTTGAGCAGCTTACATGTTGGTCTGTTCCTCACACTAAAGCAATATTATGGCTTAAGAAAAAATATTTGAAATCGTCTTTAACTAGAGGTTGCACAATTTGAGGAGAAAAAAAATACAATTATTAATTTCCGCATAAAATAAATGTTTACTGTGCATGTTTTGGGACAAACATTTTGATTTATATATTGATTTAACTATAAAACAAGAAGATATATAATATCACAATTTTTACAACTAATTTTTTAAACAAAATAAATATTACCACTGTAATATTTCACTGTAAAACAAAATTAGTATTTAAGAAGAAATATATTATACTTAAAAATAAAATTACAATACCAATATATATGGCTGTAATTTCTTCGATTTCAAACGTTACACCGTGTCCTAACTACACGCGACGCGATAAAATTCCAGCGACAGAAAGTGTGTCTGTCCACACTAGACGCAGAACATTGACTAAATATACTCATTTACTAATTTTGTTATGAAGTACAATTGTATGTTTGCATAGAATTAAATTGAACGCTATATTATATCCTTTCAAAATCTGAGGTAAATTATCTGTTATCGCTTGTGGCACAGTGAGTTATTTTTAACTAAAATAAATAATGTGTACTCATAACCAGTGTAATATCTCTGTGTGGGCGGATCTGTTAGCCGCGACGTCGCAGAAATAGGAACTGTTTCTAAATTAGAAACCTCGTGTGTCGCCATCGCGTCTGGTTATTAACATGGAAAAGATACCTTTTATCGCGTGTAGCTATACTGTGCAGCCCTATCTTTAATCCGTTATTGTGTTCTTTGTCTTCCTTCAGATTACCTGTATGTTGGGTCTCCTGTACTTGACTAGCGTAGCCGGTCTCATCGCTTCTTCCGCTGTCATCCACCAGCTCAGCCGTCTTCCCAATACCAGCCACACTTACTTGGACCCGATTAAGCACACGTCCATTCAGACACCAGCTGTCCTTCCTGAGCTCATGCTGGACATGCCATGGCCAACATCAGACCTCAGTTGCTGTGTCCTGACCAACGACAGCATGAAGCCGCGGCCCACCGTCGTGCCAGAGCAGCAGGTTCCTACCTCTTCATCCTATCAGGACATGGTGCTCTGCCTCTGGGGCTCCATCCTCTCTACTCTTTCCTACTCAAACCCCTCGTTGGACATCCAGCCACAAAATGACTGTTTGGTATCTGAAGTGATCTGTCACGGTCACACGGGCGGTTTCCCCCAATTCGCAAAGGCTCGCAATGGCTCCACGACTCATTCCTCACCGTGGTATGCCCGTCTCTCTGCACATTGGCTTGGGTTAGGTCAGTTTAGCATAGGCCTGATGTTTCCAGACCCACATGTTAGCTCAATGTCACCATTTCAAAGACACCCATGTTGCCCAGAGGCTACTTTGCCATTTGGGAAATTGCCATCTCTTCTAATGCCCGGTTAGATGAGTCCTATGGCAAAATAAAGCCAGCTAAGTTTACATACGCAGTCAACTCCCTTGGTTTTCCTTGTTGTACATGAACCAGTGATGTAGGTTGGTTATAACTGGGTTGTGGTGGGATAGTATGTTGGAGAGAGGGTAGTGGGGAGGTTTATTACAGAAGTGGCAAATGCTGATCGACAGTGAATTTTGAAGTGTGTTATGCAGTGGACGCTAATGCAGTACGAATGAACAGGCTTTCTTTTCTTTTCCGGCGGACGGGTCTTTTCTTTTTCTTTTCTTTTGCTGTTACATGAAACCTCCAAAGCACCCAAACTAAAACAATGGTAAGCAGTTACATAAGTTAACAAAAGGGTCTGCTCTTATGCTGGAAGTGTGTGCTCATGTTTTGAATAGTTTGGCTTAGGAGGCTGTATTGTTAAGAAGTTTCTTCCTGTGAAAGCCTTTATTTTAAAGTTGGGAAATTGTTCGAATTTAAGCCTGGTTTTGTTCACTTGGTTTCAGAGAGAACGGGTAAAAGAAACAAAAGCAAAAAGGGATCAGTTTTGCAATGTCAGTTATACAACTTAGTTTAAGATAGATCTAAGATTTCATATGTTCAAATAGTTGATACACACCATTCACAAAGCATTCATCATAGAATGCAACCGTTTTGTAAAAATCCTCGATATTTTGATATCCTAAATTAATAACATATTGGAAATGCTGAACGGGCTTATTCAATGGATTTATTTGGGTTCATTGCTTGACTTTAAGTTGAATTTGGCTTTATTTTTATGTTCTTTTAAATATAATAAAGTAAATTATATATTATTAGGGCTTGGGCATAAAAATGCACCATTTAACACCTGATCTCTTACATATCCACCATAATTTGTTCTTGACAATATTTTCTTGACTTATATTTTCTGTCCCATTTTGTACATTTTGTATAGAAATTATAAAAGAACATATAGCTGCAACAATGGAAGTAATAAAAACATCTTAATCTTAATCTTGCTTTGTATGTTTTTTTATTATTGTTATTTATTTTTGTGGTAGCCTATGCAATTAAAAAAGGTTTTAACTATGTCAAATTCAGTCCCCAGAAACAGATAAATCTAAATCCAATTTTTTATATAATTTTTGAGAATAAATTTTGCTTTGTATATCGGACAATTTGTCTTATCGGGCTGATGATAACATTAAAGCTGAACATATCGGCCGATGTCGT